>JARHVA010001186.1:3370000-3490000 GCA_037957365.1 Torreya grandis
TCATATGAATATTTGGCTCAATATATTAAAATGTCATCATCAACACACTAAAAATATGTGGCTTGTAATGTTTGATTTCACTTATGTATACATTACCTAATGCCAAGAAAATACTTCAACTGTCTAAAATCAATCATATCAAATTAATCATCAATTATTGATTTTAAAAACACCAAAATTTAATATCCATGCAATTTTAAGTGTGGATATAAAAAAAAAATGTATAAGTGCATGAGAAAAAATATCACAAATATCCATGCAATATTTAAAAAAGTGGTGAAACTATCACACATGTATCTTTGTAACAATTAGTGTAGATAATTCACTTCAAATAAATCCATGTATCAATTTAAACATCACATTAATCAATAAAATCTATTTACTATTTTCCTTACATCTATAACATATTTTACATGTGGAATAATTGGCCATAATTCATGTATCCATTATATATAAATAAATATTAAATGCATTTGTGATGATATAAATACCCTTATCATTGTGAATGTTTTTTCTTGTAAGATTCATCAATTAAAAATCTATTAAAATGATTGTATATACCCTTACTACATTTCCAATTTTACTCAAGTAATTTATAAAATGTTACAAGGTTCTTAAAACCTTTATAATCATCTCAGTGAACTAATTCGTAGTCTTATTGGGTATATATAATTTTAAACTTATTTTATGTCAATGTTATTTAATAAAGAAATGAGATCAATAAATTTTGTACATTTTTGGAATTATCCATGTCCATATACCAATTTTTTAAATACATAAACATCTATGAAACAAATACCTTAAGTTTGGTCAAAGGAATTAGTATTTGTTTTCGAGTTCAATATCCCCTACTATATTACAATGACCTCTCCCAAGTAGATTAGAAGAATATGTAATGAAATTATGTGGGGAATCTTAGAACTATGAACATGTTCTCCTATTATCTAATGTATCTCTAATCTATTGCATAACACTTTATAGTGTTTATCTATCCCAAAGAGGACTAGTGATCAAAGAGTCAAGAGGAGATTCCTCATCTTTTGAATATATTCTATGAGGAGGGGTGAGTCCTCATCACTAATCTCATTGTCAAAACTAGAAGAAGAATTTGAATCATCGATAATCTACTCAAGTGGATTTGAATAATCATAAATGTCAACAAATCTCAATGCACCCAAGGAAGAGTGAGAGGTGTCAAATGTGGAGTCTGAAAGAGATCTTGATAATTAACACTCCTCTCAATGAATAACTCATGAGTGGTGGGATGGAAAATCTTGTATCCCTTAGCATCCTCAAGATATCCAACAAAGATCTAAATCTAACTCGAAGGTTCCATTTCCTTATGTTTATTCTCGGTAATATGGGCCATAATAGGATATATAAACACTCAAAAGTTTTTCATTATGGGTTTATGACTACCCCAAGATTCAAAAGGAGTTACTCCCTTAAAAAAATTATGATTTACTTATTTTTGGATATAACAAACATAGTTTATGGCCTCGACCCAATACTGAGGTACACCAGACATGGAGTGTAACATACAATTAGACATTTCATTCAAGATCTATTCTTGTGCTTTGTAAAAACATTATGATAAAGACTATATAGAATTATTCATTATAGTTCAATCCCATCTGAACTGTGTAACTATTCAAAATGGTTATTGACATACTCACCACCATTATTGGTGGATAAAATATTGATGTATTTTCCTAATTAGTTTTATAAAAGCACCTTGAATTTATTAAAATGATCATATACCTTAGATTTATGCCTAATAAAGTACACCCAAGTATACCTAAATAATTCATTAATGAAATTATATATTTAGTCCTATTGAATGGAGGTCTTATAAATGATCCAACAATGTCACTATAGATGATCTCCACTATTTGTTTAGTTTTATGATTTTCCCTTATCATATTTATATTTAGGATGCTTAATAAGTATGTAATCCTAGAAAACTCCATCAAAAAAATTGATTTGTGGCAACCGTAAAACCATGACATGAAAACTGAGTTTCTCTAGGTAGTGATAGTTGAGATGGATAAATCAATCATGTCATAAATTAGTCACCCCATCTAAATGGCTAATAAAAGTAGTAGAGAGTTGATCAATAGCAAAATGTGATAAAGTACACAATATTGAATGGTGAACTTATTTCCCAAATACAACTATGGATTCACTTTATACTTTCTTAATAATAATTGAACTAGGTTTGAACTTAAATCTCTTCTTGAATTGATGTGAGTGATATGAAAAATAGATAAGAGATTGGTGGATAAATAAGGAACACATATAACATCATGAAATGTCCCATCATTCAATTTAATAGATACTCCCACTTACTTCTATGTAAGTATCATCATCCAAAAAGATGGAAGGCATATAAAAAAGATCTATTAGGCCCTTAATTCATCTAAGTATGGATCCACACCAACTCAGTAGATATCTTAGTGTGAGGTGATCATTTTGTATGATTTATGTTTTGGCACCTTTTGTGCTAGCTAGAAGAATCATTATAAACCTAGCACTAGATGGAAAGTGGTTACTTGGTGCCTAATTTTTTAGGGCATCTTCTTGAGTTGTTGTATGTGGAAATTATAGTATGAAGGGCATAAGGTAATGAATCTAGTGGAATGATCAACCAAGACTCCAGCTCAACACCTGATGTACATCCTACACCCTAGCATAGAGATGCTCCTATCTTCTAAAAATTTGAGATCTATCTAGTGAGCAAAGGGATTTGAATATAGGTAGAAAAGCTCTATATAATTAAATCTCGATATCTAGTTATGGATGACATTCATATAAGTTTTAGCATTGATACCTTTAAGGATCTACATTGTAGTACCTAAGCTCACCTATGAGCCTCTGAGTCATTAGTAGTTTTAGATTATCATGGGCTCTAATACATTAATATATACTCTATTTATTTTAATCTTGTTTAATGAAGAATGGTATTGAAATTAAATGAGTATTGATTTGGCTTATCTGGTTATAGTTATGTTATTTGATTGTGAATTTATTATGTAATGTTTATAATAGTTATAATGGTTAGCTTTAATATATGAACACTAAGTTTCAACAAGATTTCTATTCATTCTATTAATGACATCCCTATGTAAGTGATGACATCCACAAAACCTTTAAATTAGCTTAAGTATAAGAAAAGTCATACACCCAAGTTTTGATGCCATTGTTGAGATCACTAGCCTAAGCATGAACTCTTACTATAAAGCAATCCCCTTGCCCTATCAAAGTGTGTGAATGATGATTATTTTAGTAACACAAATTATTGTACCCTTAAGATCCTAGAACCAACCCAATATAGGCTTGTCACCCTATGACTAGAATGAATTCCATAAATATGCCTTGTGCCTAAAAATATTCATATTCCACCCAAAATGGCTTGCACCAATAAACCTATCAACATCATTATTGTAATAACCAATTCCTATGAATAATGAGTTTCACCATGGTACAACTAGCCCAAAATGAGACCTAGTACTTTATTTGTTGTACTTTGGGTGAGTGCATAAATTTTTCACCTTATATGGATTGATGTTAGCATAGTTGAGTGTCAAATTTTGATTGTTATGGGATTATTCTATGTTTCACCTAGTCTTAGCAAGCCAATAAATGACTTAGAACAATTAGATAAACACTTGATATAAGTAAATGAATTGAAAACCCCACTTAAACTATAATAGTTTGGTTCTATTTTTAGGACCCATGTTGAATTTTTTTGTTGTAATGGTGTGACATAACAATGTCCTAACTTTCCCTAAATAACATTAAACATTGGTTGTAGGAGGTTGAATACAACTCTGTGTTAAAGCATCCATCTTGTAAGGAACAAAAGTTAGGGAAGTGGGTCTAGAATAATATGTATGATGATTTGTTTGAGGTTTTCTTTTTGTAACTACCTAAGCATGTGTATCGATGGTTGGTTGCTTATATGACCCATAGAAGATGAATCTATGGATAATGCCTTGAGTGGATAAAGGAGCAATTAGAAAAGATTGAGAACCTTGATGTAACTTGGACTAGAGCTATAGGCAAATGGCTAGTAAGGAGCATTTAATAGTTAATTTATTGATTTCTTAGTATCAACATACTCATACACTAAATAATTATATTATCAATTCTTTCATGATCCCAAAGTCACATTTGTGAAATAATTTATAAGAAAGCTTAAGAAAATGATGGCAGATTATGGATTTAAAACTATAAGAATGGAAGGTTAAATTCCTTTCATGTATGAGAAGCACAATGGGGAAGAAGGGGATGCATAGATGAAGTGAAATGGAAGGGGACAATAATAATAACACCCAAGATCTTAGATGATAGACTCATAACAAGATAAGGCATAGGCTGCTGGAAGATCTTGAACTTAGAAGTGTTGAGATCACCTATAGCGAGAATGAAGGGAATGGGGAAGGATCTATTGAATTGTAACAACATGAGAAGAAGAACAATGAAGCCATATATCAATATCAATAATTTATATGTGAATAATGTTCTATGTCCTTATATAATTTTACCATTTAATATGTGCTAGAAGCACCTACCCCCTTTGAATCTATGATACTACTTCATGCACTAGATCTCCCATGTGAAGAAAGAAGAGTGATAATTGACGTTATTGTCTACATAAAATTTGATCATTTTTTAGAATTGGACTATAATTTTATGATTTAACAAGTTATTCCTTATAAAACATTAAGTGAAGATACCTATAGATGTTTGGGTACTAACCTGACAACATATAACATAAGTGCAAGTATTCTAGTTTAGTGAATGTTAGTTAGAAAGACTAGGCAATAGCCCATAGGAAGTGGCATGACACCATAATTTAGTATTATAGTGCCTTCATCATCATTGATGCAAGTAATAAAAATAGGACCAACACCTAACCTAGTGGTTGGAGGAAATATACCACCACATGGATAATTACCAAGGGGAAAAACACCTCAAATACTAGTGCCCCCCATGGTAAATTTACTATGAGATGGACATGCACTTGATAGAGTATCATGATGTAGAGAATGACATAGATCATGTGATAAATGTGAATTGTAATGGTTCACTTGGGGTATAACCCAATGTAAGCATAAGGAAACCTAGTTAATGATAACTCTACTTGATCTTACCCATAATTGGTATAAAAAATTTGATCCTAACTAGTCTATGGTTAATTATGAAAATTTGAAAGAAGAATTCTTGAAAAAAAATGATATACACAAGTTTTAAAATCATGGCATCATTGCTCTCAAGGAAATAAACCAAGGACTATTAGAGAGCATGCATCTTTATGATGCCATATTTAAAACTCCTATTTCCAAGATTCCTTATGATATTCACCCCTTCCATGATGTATAATGGTTTGTTTGGGGATTAATAGTACCATTCAAAAGAGTTATTTCCATGAAGACGTTCAAAGACCCTCTCAAATCACTTAAAGCCTCACTCAGAATCAAGGTAGTCAAAAGCATCGACACTAAAATCAGCCCATTCAAAGAGATGCAGATTGCATCCATGACCAACCAACTCCATAAACTTATTGATAGTTCATCACAAGATGCTCAAAGTAGGTTATGGTGCATTTATTATGAAATGGGAGGTCATAATAGGAATAACTAACCTTAAGATAATGTGCACACATTTCTTCAATGTTGTGATGTTTGTCATGAGGTGCATGATGTCAATAACTTCCATTTATTATAATGTACCAGTTAAGATAACACAACCATTTATTATCGATTGTGTGACACTTACACTCATACCACATCTGATTGTTGAGTGATTGATGAGGTGAATGAGAACATGGAAAGAGGTGCATGATAAGTCACTGTAGTAATAAGGGGGGAAAGCTAATCAAGGTAATGAAAGCTATGGCCAATATAATGTAGGCTATATAATGCAAAGAGCTACTAGAGGGCAAGGTGGAAGACATGGTGGAATAATATTCACACTATAATCATGTTATAAGTATGGCTACAATGTGGTTATTGTTGAGGAACATGTAAGTTCAAGGAATGCTTTGAATTGTACAAGAAACTGACCTAAGGTAGGCCTAGTGTACACAAAGGCACAAGAATTCTTAGGTATGAGCCTAAAATAGATAAGTGGACTTCGAAGGTGCAACCAACCTACATGGAGCCAATAAAAGTGAAGGCAACTAATCATAGTGGGTTCACCACTCAACTTCCAGTTATGTCAGTACCAAAGTTGTGCTTGGAATATGGGGAACTAAGACACACTAAGCACATAACATGACTAAAACCTAGATTTGTGCCTTATCTAGACCCTGCACACTAGAAAGATATATTATAGTAGGACATGAGTGTGATTCATAACCTACAAAGAGATCTCCAACTGGCACAAGACCTAGAGGCATAATTGATGCCTCTTACAATAAGAAATATGTTCAAGAGGTTGAGGTATATGAGCTAATAGAGATACTACACCTCTTACAAATAGAAAGGATGGTGCCCCTATTGAATAACTTACTTGTAGAGCATACAAGGTAGAATCAAGTTCAAGTTGTGTCATGCATATAAATGGCATGAGAATTCAAGTATACATAGAATGTAGAGTATGATCATGAATTCTTGGTGAATGTCACCATTGATATATGGTATATATGTGAGGTCCTTATTGACACAGGCATTAAGGTCAATATCTTGATAAATAATGCATGGGAGAAGATGGGTAGGCTAACCTTGAGACTTTACCCTCACATAGTTTTCATGGTCAAAAAATATAGGATACAACCAGTTGGGATTCTAAAAAGTGTCATTATAGATATCATGGGTGCAGAGTTCCATGTTAACTTTGAGGTAATCTAGTTGACTAGAGAAGATAATTATCCAACACTCTTGGGAAGGCCATGATTCTACATGAATAATGTTGATATGTTATTCAATAAGTGTTATATGACCTTTGAAAATGGAAAGGAGAGGGTATTGATCTCCTTCTCAAGTGACCAAGGACCCCCGTATGTAGAAAGTGTTGATTTAGAAGATGAGATCAACCATATATATAACATCATGGTTTAAGGTGTCAAGACTCTCAATCCTAATGACTAATGAGTGATTTCTTGGGAGGATGGATAGTTAGCCTCAAAAACCATAGATGTTGCTTGCGATTGATGGGTCAAATAATTTTATGAGATGACTACTTGGAGGTGTTACTTAGTGAACATGAAGGTGCTAAAACCTATGAGGACTGGATGGGTCTAGATTGATTACACTCTGAAGAGATGGGTCTCTTATAATATAAATAAGGGTAAGAGAGAATTTTAATTTAGCAAAGTTAAACCTGATGTGCTCTTGAGATACAATGGGAACAATCTTATGGAAGAATATGTTTGTGACCCTAATTCATACATCCCCAAGGAGGTAAAAAGGATGGGTGAACTAGTGTATACTTTGAGAATCAATATCACTCATTAGTGGGTTGTGAATATACCTAGCTTACCAGCTTATAAAGATGTAAAATCAATTGTCTGCAATATATTTGAAAAAAACAATTGGTACCTAAACATTTCTCCTTACTCTAGTGATTTAGACCAAATAGTGCACATATGTTTGTTCAAAGAATCATGGATTTATTGTGGTGGAAATGCCCCAAAGAGTCTATGCATACATACCTTCTAAAATAAATTTAACACATGGGAATTATATTCATATGTGTTCAATAAAACATGTCATGAGATAGCCAATTGGGATGTCCTAAAGGATAATTTTTTGCACACCTTCTCCTTTTCTTCACATAACCTAGAATTAATCGAGCCACTACAAGTAATTTAAATGGTAGAGTTTGAGGACACTATAATCTTGGAGGAACACTTAAAATATATGTTTGGTGAGAAATTAATAGTGATCCTAACTTTATTTAATGAATAATCACTCAAAAATTACTTGAGTGATGAAGATATGGATATACAGAAAGCATGTAATTGGACATCCTTGATAGAAAAGAAGAAGCTCATGTACTACATGGATGATAGCACCACTGATGAGGAAGGCCTTATTCACCTCCACATAAAAATAACTAAAGGGAGTAGGTAGGTCAAGCACATATATAAGGAGATTAACTAGTTTTACTACACACCACTCAAAACCATCCAAGTAGACATCAGCTCAGAGGGAGAACTAAAGGTGGCCACTCTAGGTGCATATTGGTCTGATGTGAAGCTGACATGAATTGTGGATCTCCTAAATGAGTTTAAATATTTTTTCCCATGGAATTATCAAGAAATAAATGGAACCCACCCATCCCTTGGAAATATTATCATAAATCTAGTGTAAAACATGTGACTTATCAAAAACACCACTATAAAATGAACCCTAATCTTTACACCAAGGTCAAAGCAAATATTATAATATGCTAGCCACATGAGTGATCTACCTAGTGCAATAGTTATAATGGGTGATCCCCATGGTTATTATCACTAGGAAGGATGGATGAATCTGCATTTTTTTATTACCAACTTTTAAATGTTGTCTATATCATGAACCCCTTCCTAACTCCATTCACTAATGAAGTCTTGGATGGCATTATAGGTTGTGAAATCTATACTTTCACTTATGGTTTCTCAAGATACCATTAAGTCTAAATTAAAGAGGAGGATAGTCCTAAAACAACATTTGAGATAGAATGTGGTTGTTTTTCATATAATTTGGTGCCCTTTGGGCTCAAGAATGCACTAGCCTTATTCTCCAAAGCGGTCATCACTACATTTAAGGATTTTATTCATAAGTTCCTCTAGGTGTACCTTGATGATTGGAATATGTATGGGCTCATGAAATACCATTATGATAAATTACACCTCATGTTTGAGAGGTTATGATAGTTTAAAATATCCTTAAACCTCAAGAAGTGTATCTTCAAGAGACCTTTTAGCACTTTGCTCGGTCATATATTCTATAAAGATGGTCTACTCATTGATCTTGTGAAGATTGAAATATTCATTTAGCTCCAAAATAATTTTACATAGAGATACATTCATTCCTTTCTTGGCCATTATCAATATTATAAAAATTTCATAAGGAGATATGCAAATATTTTAGTAAAGTTAGAGGATCTCTTTCACAAAGATGGCCTATTTTATTAGGGTGTAGTGAAAGAGGATGCTTTGAAACTCTAAACCTTAGATTGGCTAGTGCACCTATTATAAAATTTCCTAACTAAAGGAACCCATTCCACATCAATATAGACACATATAAATTTACAACTAATGTCATTATGGTGAAACTTATGAAGGAAAACTGGATCACCCCATTTTCTTCGTAAGCTAAAAATTAATCGAAGCAGATCAAAACTATACAACAACTAAGCACAAATCATTAGCCATTGTATATGCCCTATAAAAATTTAGGTAATACTTATTTATAACACCATTCATCTTATTCATAGACCATAAAGTGTATAAGTTCCTTGTGAACAATCCCATTCTCCATAGGCACATTTATAGATGGATAGTTATGTTTCAAGAATTCCACTTCATAGTTGTAATCAAGATTAGAAAATAGAACTTGGCCTAGACCATTTATCTCACATTAAATCTAGTGTTTTATAATTACCTATTAAGTATGACATTATATATGAGAAACTCTATATATTCCATTGTGTCGTTAAGAACATGGTAGAGACAACTACGTTCCTAACATCTGGGTCTATGCCAAGACAATGTCAACTAAAGAAAAGAAATAGTTCAAAGTTCATGCCACCCTTTTTCATCTCATTAGTAGGGAACTATAAAAACTAGGTTGAAATTAGGTCCTATGATGATGTGTCTTATAACATGAAAGGTACTCCATTTTACATGACGTACATGAAGGTAGTAGGAGGCCATTACACTAGAGATGTAATGTCACACAAGGTATTGTAATCAAGTTTATGGTGGCCAAGTCTATTTTATGATAAAAAATATTGTGCCAAGGCATGTGACATTTTCCATTTCATAGGGAAACCCAACCATGGGGATGAGATGTGTCTCATCCCCAGTCCTACCTAGGCACCATTTGAGAAATGGGTCATTTAATTGTGTCAAGCCAATTACTCTCGCAACAAGGTGCATAGGTGAAAGATATATTATGGTGATCACTAAATATTTCACCCAGTGGATATAAATATAGCCAACCAAAAAATACATAACCACCATAACTACAAGGTTTTTATAGGAGAACATTATAAGTCACTATGTGTGCCCACTCAATTTGACTAGTGATAAACATACACATTTCATCAATAAAATTGTGCAAATATTTCTAACTAAATACATGGTGGTGCACCATAAGATAATAAATTACTTCAAAAATATAATGGCACTAATGAGGAATTCAAAAACAATATTGGAATGTGCCTCATGAAGATATGCAATGTTGGTCATAGATATTGGGATGATTGAGTGCCAGTAGTACTATGGGCATATCATACAACCTATAGGCACCTGAATAAGTCCACACCATTTCAATTGGTCTTTGGTCTAAATATAATTCTATTGATGGAGTTCATGGTGCCATCATTGTGCATTGGGTGTATTTGTCATTTGGATGACCAGGAATCATTGAGTGAAAATATGGAGGACTTGTAGTGCTTAGATGACGTGAATGCCCAAGCAAGATGGAGCCAATAGATAGATAAGGCACACTAGAAGGTGTGGTATGACAAACATATTAAGCATAAAGTGTTGATTAAAGGAGTATTGGTCTTTTTCTATGATTCCAAGTACCTCAATCACCTGGGAAAGCTACAAATTAGGTGGATGGGTCCATATGCCATTTATAACATGTTAAAAATTAGTGCATGTAATCTATACACATTATCGAGTGAAATACTCCCTAGGTATTTTTGTGAAAACTAATTGACGAATTTTTAACAATAAATTAGTGCTTTCACTATTAGACACAAACTTCTTGATCATAAGTTAGTAGTATTTTGCTAACCTAAATGATGTTTCACATAAGCCAAATTTTTTTGTGTATCTTATGTTTTTGTTCTTGTAGAGTGAATAAGTGGTGAGTTTATGCCCATAAGATAACTATTCTAGCACTTCCATGCATAAATACAATTGGGTGAGTCAATCACAGATGCTTTCTAAAGCACCTAAGGCTAGACACCTAAGTTTATAGGTAAATATAACTCACCGTACACTGTAAATAAAAATTACCAAGTGATGAAATGAGGCATACATGATGCTAGTGTGCATATAATTAAATAAATTTTCATAAGATACTAATTTCACAAGACACCTGGAGAGTGAAGCATTAGAGGACCAGTGCAATGGATTTTATGGGGTAAGAAAAATAAAGGCAAGAGATGAAATCATAGATAAATCAATAGAGATAGGAAAGTGAACTTGAAATGAAAATGATACAAGAAGAGATGATGGAACCATGAAGGTTGAATCATGTGTATGTGATGTGATGTGCCTAGTTTAGCATAAGGAAGGCAAAGTTTACATATATCATCAAAACAATATGGTATCCACCCAAAGCGAGGTAGGAAGTGACCATTTAAACTACATATCACTTCACCTAAAATACTATTAGGAGAAATTAATGAAGTGATGATAGAGGCATAAAGATCTACATTGAATGTGTAGGTAGTAATGGATTTTCATGGATTTCATGGGTTTTAGTAAATTCCATGAAATATAGGTGCTACCATGCCATTAATCACCTAAAAATAAGAGGTTAGATTAATTAATAGTATAAATTAACAAAAGGTTGACCATTTTAGGTTTCAAACCTTAAATTAATTTGCACCCAAAATATAGAGCATAAAACCAAATCCAAAATAGAGCCAAAGAAAACAAATGATACTAGAGTGAAACCTTGAGCACCCATAAACACAAAAAGTGAACAATTACATAAAGAGAGGAATTATATTGCCTTTCAGATTGCCAGAGATAAATGTGGGATAAAATTTTTACAAGAGCTAGGTAGCCAAAAAGTTGAGTGATATTGAGGCTACCATTAATGGAAATCAAAGCTCAAGAGCAAAAGTCATAGTCATAGATCTCATGACTATGAGGAGTGATAATAAACATTATAGGCTTTAATAAGTTAAATATATTGCACTTTAACACTAGTCAATTTAGGATGGGGAATAAATGTATGAGTTTTTATCTATCATAGGCATAGAAATATGCCAAATGAGTGTGGATATTAAAAGAAACCACCAATACAAATAAGAAAGTGTAGTCGATGGAAGGATTTAGAATCATAGTAGTCAATCTTGAGGCACTCATAAATATGTCTTATTGGGGAATGCAATTTATTACAAAGGTATTGGTAGGAGAGAATTGGACATCTTTCATGCATACCTACTCACTCAAAGAATATAACCACCGTACCTCAAGTAATGTGCAAGATCTAGTGCAAGACTGGGTGTTTAATATGGGAGCCAAGATAAAAGTAGGTGTGACATTGTTTAATGTCTCCATACAATATAAACTAGTGACCACTGATGCAATTTATCTCTATGAGTTATTGTGTTTTTGGAAGCTATAAAAACTCATGTATTTCTTCCTCTTGTGTATTCATAAAGACAACTTATACTTTATGGAGAGGTGCATCTAGTTGTTGGTAAGCCTTATTGGTAGAATCAATAGGCTCCTAGAATATGGTACAGACATCCACGAGATGATGGTAGATGATGCTAAAGTTGAAAGGGTAATGAAACTCCTTGGGTACTATAAGGGAAGATTTATGTTCCTTATAAAATATATCAAGGACCCCAACATGAGGGTGGCAACATACATAATAAGTTCAAAACGTTTCACTGGTAGTCAGTGGATGGACATCACCAAGGCCTACCTATGCATAACCAATCACATGGTATAGGAGGTGAAGTTTAATATATCAAATTTCATTATATAATAAATGATAAAGAATGTGCTTGAGTATCATACATCATGAGAGACCTTCAGGTGGGGGTCAATGTTGATTCTAATTATGATGGAGGATATCGGCATGTCCAAAAGTGATGAAGATAACCTTTTGGTCTTCTTAGTGTATAATGAATCCCTAGCACTGAAGTACCAAAAATTTACCTCCCCCTACATTCTCCTAGAAGTATAATACATGTATGATAGGGTAGTGCATCCAATATATCAAATCATTTAGGATGGAATGGTGCATCCCTGAGGAGCTCCCTCAGAATATGTTTGGAATGGAAACTTTTGTCATTATGAAACACTTATATGTAGTTAATTTAGGACTCATAGATGACAATAAATTAGGTTTTTTGAAGCTCCCTTATGAATTTTATACCAAGTACTTTAGGGATGCACTAAGGAGAAATCCTAACATGTAGTAGCTAGACATCCTAGTGAAATTCATGGATTTGTAAAGAATAAGGTTGTGGTTGTAATACATGTGGCCAAGAGGGAAATATACCAAAGATGAGGAGGATGATTTAAATTACACTGACATCCATCCCATCTAGAAATAAGTGATTCTTAGGGACATTCACATGCTATATTATGAGATGAAGCTGAGAAAGAAGGGTGCACACCCCAAGAAGGATGATGACCTCCCCCTATATATTGGTGAAGAAGGAAAATTAGTGACAATAGCATATTTAAAATCTCCTTATAAAAAGTGGGGAGAAACATTGGAATAAATTCAATAGCACCTCAGGTTAAAGATTGCCTCTAGCAATGAAACAACTCCTACACCAAATAAGAAGAGTATGACCTTCATGGTAGGGATTGCTTCACTTAGAAAAATGTAGAAGAAGAAGAATTCCAAGGGGTCCATTGTAATTCCCATAATAACCTAGGTAGATATGGAGGCACAAGAAGCACATTAGGAAATATAAGCATAATAGGCACGCAAAGAGATGGAAGAAGAGGAATAATTAGGGATGAAAGTTTACATTGTCTGAGAAGTAGTAAAAGAAGAGCCTAACACAAAATAATTTTAGGAGGCCCTTTTAAGGTAGAAATACCACCATGATTAGAGAAGTAGAAAATATAGCAAGCACCTCAACCAAAGAACCTAAAAATAACATCTATAGACTAAGGAAGAAAAGAGAGAAGCATACAGGAAATTGGAGATGATCGAGTTAGATGTCTTGAAGATGTTGACACTAGAGGATAAAATGGATGACATAAGGAATAAAGGTATGACCCAAGAGGAAATTGAGAATATTAAGGTAGAGGAAATTGAGAATATTGAGGTCGAGGAAATAAATACTAAATAAGAAAAGGCCTTAGCTCAAGAAAATAAGAGGAAGGTTGAGAGAAAGAAGGCCCAAGAAGAAAAATCCAAGAAAAAGAAGGAAAAGAAATAGGTTATTGCAAGTATGAAACCAAGAAAGGAAGTTAAAAAAAAGGTGCCTAGTGTTCCCACCAACATAGCAAATGAAGCTACTCCAAAGGCACACCTAAGTAGTGAAGGGTTGCTTGGAGACAAGGAAGGTGATGTTGGCACCTTAAAAGAACAAAGAGAGAGAATCCAAGAAACCAAATAGAAATAGTATGGTGAAGCTAGCTCCAAGGAAGAAGAAGAAGCAAACAAAGGGGACAAGTCTGAGGAAGAACCCCTAGTAGATCAAGAATAATGAACCTCAAAGGAAAGTATGAAAGAGATCACTAGTACCAAAGAAGAAGGAGAAGATAAGATTGAGCTAGCCACCATTGAGGAAGAATGCACTGAGCCAAGCCTAAGAGAAAAGGCACATAAGGAGTGGAATGATGAATATTACTACATGTTTAAGTACATGCCTCCCATATCTACCATAATTAAGACATGCCAATATTTATCATTTGATTTTGATAGTTATCTAGATGAGTCTCATTTTGAGGTGTCATAAAAGGCCATACTAAGTGAAGATAAACTAGAATAAGGGCATGAATCCCTTATCATAAACCCTTATGAAATGAACCTCTTTAGGTCAGTAAACACACTCATTTAGATGGCATCTGAAGTAGCATAGAAGAACATTATTGATGATATTAGGGCCTCTAAATGGGAGAAGATCATGATGGATATATAAGAGGAAACAAAGGGCATGTATTTTAAATTATATCAACTAGCTGAGTGAGTAGAGGAAGCTGAACCATCACTCTTGGATGGTGTTAACACTTTAAATATTTTTGAGGTTGACAAGGTATATATTCTAGTGGAGTAGATGCTCCTAAGGTTGAAGTTAGATTTCATGGTATAAAAAGAGGAGGACCCATACACATACTAAAATAGGATCTATATGTAAAATTCAAAAAGGTAAAATTCCTCTTCACACAACTTTAAAAGGGCACAAATGTATCTGTTGCCATCTTCTATAGATTCTCCAGCTAGATGTCAATCATAGAAGCATGCCTCAAATAGGCTAACGGGGAGAAGAAGGGGATAAAGGTGTAGGTATATATTATGATTAGATCAAAGTGTACCCAAATAATAGGTAATTTTAATGCCTTAAACATGTACATAAAATACCAGAAACCAATCCTAGAAGTACTCTTCCATGCCTTGTAAACCAAGTGTTGTGAACAAGGAAAAATACTAGATAGATGAGTAGTAAAAGATAAGGATAACCTTGAGACATATGTTCTCACACTTAGAATCACCTCCATGAAGATATATAATTCCATTAAGGATCTCAATGTCTCTATCAAGGGCTTTAAGGACTTTAGTGTGGAACTAAAGGAGAGTATGTTCAATTTTTATGTGCCAAGAGTGTTGAAAGACTAGTTTGAGGCTAGACTAGAAATTTTGTATGGGGGTAATGTTGGGACCCTAATTTGTATAAGTATGGATCCATACCAGCTCAGTAGATATCTTGGTATGAGTGAATTATTTTGTATGATTATTGTTTTGATAACTTTTACACCAACTAGAGGAATCATCACAGACCTAATGCCAGCTGGTAGGTAGTTACTTGGTGCCCAATTTTTTAAGGCATCTTATTAAGTGGATGCACATGAAAACCACAATATAAAGGTTATAAGGTGATAATTTTTTAGGAATGATCAACTAGGACTCCATCTCATTACCAAACATGCACCATCCACCCTAACATGAAGATGCTCCTATCTTTGATAAAGTCAAGCTTGATCTAGTGAGCAAAGGGATGTAAATTGAGGTAGTGAAGCTTTGCATAATTAAATTTACATTTATAATTAAGGATTCAATTAATGTAATATTTAATGTGGATACCTTTTAAGATCCACATTTTAGTACCCAAAATCACGTGTGATCCTCTAGTTCATTAGTACTTTTAAATGAGCATGGGCTCTATTCCATTAATATTTACTCTATTTCTTTGAATATTGTTTAATGAATAATTGTGTTACAATTAAAATAGTATTTATTTATATTATGTATATATAGTTATGTTGTTTTATTATGAATTGATTGCGCAAGGTTTATAATATTTATTTTTAATATATGAACACTAAGTTCTAGAAAGCTTTTAGTTCAACCCGTTAATGACATCCATATGTAAGTGATTATGTCCATAGAACCTTTGAATTAACCTAAGTATAGGAGAAGTCATGAATCTAAGTTTTGATGCCCTTGGTGAGAGTGCTAGCCTAAGCATGACCCCTTAATATAAAGCAATCACATTGCCCCCTCAAAGCACCTAAATGATGCTTAGGTTAGTAACACAAAGTCTTATGCCCTTGAGATATTATAACCATCAAAATATAGGCTTGTGCCCCTATGACCAAAATGATTTCCCTAAAAATGCCTTATGCATATAGATAATTAGACTCCACCTAGAATGACTTGCGCATATGAACCTACCAATGTTGTTGCTATAATAACCATGTCCTATCAAGAATGAGTAATGACATGGCACAATTATCCCAATGCAAGCCCTAGTTCTTTCTCTGCTACACTTATGGTGAACACATAAGGTTTTCACCTTATGTGGATTGATGCTAACGTAGTTGAGTGACAAATTTTGAGCACTGTGGGATTATTTTATGTTTTTGCCTAGTTATAACAAGACAAGAACTAACATGGAAAAACTAGATAAGCACCTGATAAAAGTAAATGAATTGAAAATTCCACTTAAAATATAATAAGATATAAGGATGACAACATGTCTTATGATAAATACATGTGGTGTTAGGCACCAAATTCAATTACCCATGTAGAAGGATGGGATGAAAATAAAATAATTGATTTTCCCTTTCTACTATCTTTAGCCTTAGAAGACTCATGTACTAATGATATTTGATTAGCTAAATCACTGATACTAATATTGTTCTTCTCTAACATTTTATTTAATTGGTAAATTTTATTCTTCATGTATTTGGATTCATCATTCCCATATTTCTTGTAGTAAACACATGCAAGTCATTTTTTCTTAGGTTTCCCATCTAAAAAGGACTCTTTTAATGATTTAGACTTAGCATCTGATTTATAACCCTTTATTTTCTCTAGGTATTTCTTATTCTATTTCTTTTCCTTGATATTTAAAAACTTATGTTTGTCATGAATAAAAATTAATTCATGCAATATATATGACTTCAATGTACCCATTTGAATAAGCTTTTCTTGTTCATAAGTCAAGTTAGCAACAAAGTAATCCAAGGATGACATGGTCCATATAGCTCCAAGGGCATGATTGGTGTCATGAAAGGTAAAAATGAAGATATAATAATTAGAATCTAATTTGGTAAAGATATAAAGAATCAATTGATCATCTTTTTTGTCAATGTTGCACAGTTTCAACAATACCCCAAGTGATTTAAACTTTGTGAAGAAGTCTTGTATTGTAACAAAATCATCTGGCTCAAATTGATGAGCTCATTATACAACTCATGACCTCTCATTATGTCTTACTTCTTAATTTTTTTTCAAAATTTTCTAGACTTCATTAGGAGTATCTTTAGATTCAATATGAAAGAGTAGGTTAGGAAACATAGATAGGCAAAATATACCTATACTTCATCACTTTTTTTAAACCACTTCACCTTATTTGCATCAAGTGTCAGTTCTTTTTTTGTACCAATCATGATTCAATGTAAGCCTTTACTCTTTAAGAGGATTTGAAAATTGAATAAATAATTAGAACTGAACTCTAATCCATGGTGTAAAAAGGAAGTATGTGTTAAACTATGTGTGCTAAAAGACTAGGAATATACAACCCCCTAAATCTATATACTTTTAATTTTTTAAAGCATGGTAACATCAGCAATACATAGAGATCAAAAAAATCACACTTTCAAAAAATGGTGCTTGAAAAGGAGATATAGGATAAAATTTATGGA
The DNA here is from genome assembly GCA_037957365.1 of Torreya grandis. NCBI lineage: Eukaryota > Viridiplantae > Streptophyta > Pinopsida > Cupressales > Taxaceae > Torreya > Torreya grandis. The sequence goes on from JARHVA010001186.1 coordinate 3,388,245, forward strand.
AGTTTGAATGTTTATTTTATACAAAAAATATTTATCTCCACTTTCCACAAATTTTTTGGTGTGAAAATAGTTTTTCCCAAATTTTATGAGAAAATTTTAATCCCACTTGGGTTGGTTATGATAAAGGGATAATTTCCCATGTGACTAGGGGGCTAGGGGTTAAGTTGAGTACTAATAAGAAGTAGAGGGTGGATAGGCATGGATTTTGAGGATGTCTAAATGACTATTGATATACATGTCACATGATTTTAGATGAAAGTGACAAGCAATCACACCATGGTTGATAGACATGGTACAATGGGAAGACAAGGTAGGTAGGAGTGGTATGACATAGTGGGTGAGCATGATGTAGTGAAACAAGTAGGCATAGTGACTAATGGATAGCTATGCAAGCACATATATTAGTTATTTTTGAATATACCTATATGTATGTGATCTTACAAATGTATGGGATCACATAGGTATGTAGAGTAGGGATGGTTGTGGGGGCACATAGAGCAAGTATGATTAGATGTGGATGTGTAGCCATAGACCCATAAATGCATGAAAATAGGGATGGGGTGATTAATAGGTCCTCTTGTGTTCATGGGAATAGATGGAGGATGACAAAGAAATGTCACCAAAAAATCTAAATTTTATATTTTGCTAGAATAACCCAAGTGGAAAATAATTTGCACAAAGAACCTCAGATCTATGAAACATTATTCATATTCTCCCAAAAATAGTATAAACCCACTAATTTTTTTATAAAACCTATAATTTTTTTTAATTGAATACTCTATTGTTATATATGTATGCAAAAATCAAGAAAATACTTGAAACCCTAAAAAAATGGCTAAAAATGGTTGTCACAAATCTAGATCATGTTTACATCCATTCCTAGGGTTTTTTCACCTTATGAATCTACTGGTGTCATGTTTTTCATTTTGATACTTTGGGGGTCATATCTACATGGATTTTATAGAAACCCCACCAAGCCCTTAGAAACTAAAATCAGTGAAAACACCTGAACAAGCTAGAATGCTATATATCACAACATGAATAATGGCATTCAACTACCATTCAAGCTCTGATACCATATTAGAGTGGCCCACTTTTAAATATCAATAATTGGATAGTATTGAATGCATGAAATTTAACATATATGTAGTAATGAAATTGAAATAAACACCCCAAAAGGAATAAGCTTGTCTTTACAACAAAAAAATTGTATTGACAACATTTAATCATTAATCATAAAATATTTCAGAAGGTACATTATATAGGTGAAATATAAACATCCTCACATACTCATGAATGTGATATTATATTTCACAATGACCTTTATTAAAAACATAAGTGACACTTGAGTAAGCTAACTAAACATGTGTGTGGAAAAACTATTAAATGAAATAAAAAAATAGATTGAAAATCACCACCAATTGTGTATCTTCTTAATTATCCTTAGGTTCTTTAGTTATGTCATAATTTTATTGAAAAGAAAAAAAAATTCTATTGGGTTTGAAGTTTCCATGTTTCCTTGGGATATTTTTTCATTTATGGACATCCTTAATTTTTTTATTAGATAGTGTAAAATATGTTGGTTTAATAGGTATCCAACAACATAATTTTTAAAAAGTAAGACCCACATTCAAACAATAAATCCCATGGGATACAAAGTAAAATACCTTCAGTGAATTTGAAGAAAACTAACAAGAAGAAAAAAACTAAGACAAAATAAATATATCAAATAGAACCCTAAATAGAAAATTAAAGCTCCTCAAAGTTGGACTTCTCCTATGAAGAATCTTGTCATATCTCTTTAATCTTCTAAAATTATAATTATTTATTAATTATGTCTAAGGTATATTTCTAGGGTCCTTTTGGGTAGGTCTATTTATAATTTTTAGAGGGGTTTTGACGGTCCTTTTGACTTTTGAAGTAGGTTGGGTGTCTTCAATATCCTCTTGGTCTATCTTGGTAGTGATGTTTTTCTTCAATAAAGGGAGTCTATTTTTCTTAACTTTGTCCAATTACATATCAAGGTTATTTATTTCATATTTTTTTTCATTCCAATATTTAATAAGGGAGGCCATATCCCTCCCTATACCCTATAACTTGTCTAGGAAATCCTCAAGTTTCCTCTTGTGTTCTCTATCTATGTCTACTAAGATACAAGTTTCCATGATCCTAGAGAAATCATCCTCTTTACATGATATGGAAATTATTCTAGGTTTTTTACTAGTAGAGGCAAGGGAATAGGTGCTTGGGAATTTTAAGGGTGAGTTATCAAGGATATCTATGGGGGAAAAGGGTTGGGAGAAGACGGGAGTGAGGGACCCTTCTTCTTTCTCTAAAAGACTCAAAAGGGTATTCAACTAGGGTGTATTTAGCCAAATGGATAGGCTTCCCACACATATATTCACCATGTAGGATAATCAGAACAATAAGCCCATGGAGGATGATCTCTTTCTTATTGCTAATATGATAGGCTAGGGACATGTATTCTAAGGATTATAAGAGATAAAAGGGAAGACTGATCTTATAACCATAGAAGTGATTGAGAGGTATGAAATGGTGGGAAAACATTAAAGGTTTACCTACCTTATAGGGTAAAATATTAAATTATTTTTAGGAATATATTCGACCAATATTGGGAGAGCTCCTATCATGGAAAAACCTTCTTCTCAGTCTTCAACACTACAGGCATTTAAAAAACTTTTTCACCATCTCATGCTTTTGGATCTTATCCTTAAATGCATTCTCCCCATTGTAAGACATTTTGATCATTTACCCAATTCTTTTTTTGGATACCATAGTCTTCAAAACCCTCGACCTTATATTACATTTATTCCATGAAAGCGTGAAACCCTTTGAAATTTCCTTGCCATAGCCCTTGATCCTCTGCATAAATTATATGAGAGCACCTTTGAGTTTCTTCCAAAAAAAATTGTTCCCTTGGAATTCATCACATAAAATAGGTTCTAAAAAGTCTTTTTCACCACTCATTTGATTATATTTTTATTTTTATTTTTTATTTGATTAGTTTTAACTAAAATTCTGATCACTTCCTTCAATTATTGAGAATGTTCAAGATAGTTGTTCTTATCACTATTAATGTTACATTATTTGTTAATATAATTATTATAATATATGGTGGAGATCCACATGCCCAAGATTAATGTTCCTATGTGTGATCATCTCACCAAACAATTATGACTCATCTATGGAATAATTGTTTATAATGTTTAAAAGTTAAGTTGGGATATTATTAGCTCTTTTCCATTTGATCAGCTTATCAAATCTAACCCCATAGCTAGCTAGCCAATTAGTTATATAATTACATTAAAAAAATTATGAATTATGGAGGTCTAAAAAAATGTGGAGATTAATAATCATGCATCATAAATAATGGACTTAATGGTGTGGGAGGGGTGATTTTTCTTGATAAAATGTTGAGGATGTTGATTGAATCTCCCTTGATGACTGGTTTAAGAATGTAGGAACAAGAAGCAAGTTGAATGCCATAAAGTACAGCCATGAATTTAACTACATGATTCGTTTGGTTTCCCAAGGTCCCATGCAATTAGTAACCATATTTCTATCCTAGTCTTTGATAACACCTCCCCCTCCACATTACCTAGGTTTCTTTTTGAGGCTTCATCAAAATTGAGTTCAATCCACTTATCCAGGGGGAATAATCACTTGATATAGCTTATTCCCTTGATATATAATATTATAGACATAAAATTATGATTTTTGACAACCTACAAGAGGTTCTAAATGTATATAATAGAAGACTCAGTAGGGGAGAAACTAGCCTTGTCATTAGGATGAAACACACTCTAACTCTCCAAGATTAAGGAGTAAAAACCCCATAAGATGGAGATGATGTAATAAGGGAGATTGGTGAATATGAGTTTATTTATTTCATTCTAAATTATCTAAATAAAGTGTGGTAAAGTGAGTTACTAGAAAATGAATAGGGAAAAAGACCCTAGGGTGGTTTCCATTGAAGAATCAAATATTATAGAGAGCTGAGATATACCCAAGAAATAAGAAATCACTAAAGTATGATGTATAGTATATAATAATATAAATAGCACAAAAATAAAATATGGATGATAGACTCTTTTTAATATGGATAGAGGAAACAATAATTGGGAATGGCCATTCCCCACTTAACCAACTTATCGATGGTAGGGATCCTGTTCTGAGCTACTAGTTAGAAAAAGATATTAACCTTAGGTATGAGATGATTGATATAAAGGGGAAACCAAATATCCCATTATTATATAGTTTACATATGATCTAGATATATTTATTTCACTAATAAATATCCACTATCTTCAACCAACCAAATTAGGATGTCATCTTTAAGGAGACAAGGAATGTTTAAAGTCTTGAAGTTACATATTTAGCTTGATCAAACCTAAGAATCATCCTAATTAGCATACTATAATTGGATGGGTTTACATTAAGGAATTACATTATCTATTTACCAATAGTATTTAACTTTATAACCCCAAGAGGCTTTGAATCTTGGGTAGAGATTACTCTAGGAGTCTTGGCTCCTTAGGGGTATTTGAGAAATCCAAGGGTCATCCCAAAAGTAAATTGTTTCCCCATTAATAATATGTCATCTACATCCTTTACAAAAAATTATTTTCCAAAAGAGATAGCCTTCTATAAATTTGATCCATCAAATATAACTTCCTCCCAAAGGAAACTATCCTCATTATTGTCTTTCATATATTTGGCCCTGATGATATGGGTCCATTGTTTATCTTCATTTATGATTTTATAGCTTAGGTTTTAAATAAGGGATTTTTTAATATTTCTCAAATTTTGGAGACCCAATGCACCATTAGACTTAAGAAGCCATTCCTTATCCCATTACACGAAAAATAATTTAAAATTTTCCTCTAATCCTTTCCATAAGAAGTTGAGTTGTATCTATTTAATTTTGTTAGCTACTTTTTTTAGTCGCTTGAATATGGATATGAAATAAATTGGGATGTTTTGGATTAATATTTTAATAATTTGAATCTTGCATGTTTGGCTTAGTATATGACCTTTCCATCCTACTAATTTACTTTGAATTATATCAACAAGGGGATTCCAATATTGAACTTTTAGTTTTCCCACAAAAAGGGGCGTACCCAAGTGTGTGGAGGTAAATTTACTTATCCTGAATCTAATAATATAGGCCATATTATTTTGAAAGTCCACGTGCATGTTTATGAATAAAATTAAACTTTTGGAGAGATTGTTGCACTAGTTTGATAATTTCTCATAATCAATGAGGATTAATTTGAATGTTCTACCTTTAACAACCAAAGCCCCCTAGTAATAAAGTATCATAAAAAAATTGCTCATAAGTAACTGGGTTGATGTTTTGTGACACTCTAATCCCTCTAATGAGTCATTATGTTTTGGTAGCATAAATATATCTACCCAACATTTTAGTAAGGATGATAAAGAGGTAGGGTTATTAGGGATACCCTTGTCTCAATCCTTTGGTACCCAATAAGTACCCTTTATGACACCATTAACCAACACAAAATATTTAAGAGTGGAAATGCAACTATGAATAATATTTTGAAAGGTGGAACTGAAACACAAATTTTCAATAGTTTTATCTAACAACCTCTAAGAGACTCTATCATAGAGTTTATTCATGTCAAGTTTAATGAACATACCTTATTTGTTGGATGTATGTGTGGAGTGACTAGCCTCGAATAGTGATTATTTCATCTATGATTTATCCCCTAGATACAAACGGTCCCTAGTTCTCATAGATTATTCTCTGAAGTATGGGTTAAATCTTTCTATCTAGAGTCAAATAATAGATCTTGTAAGCCATAATTCATAAATTTATAGGTCTAAAATCTTTAAGTTGATTTTCTCTAGTATTTTTTAGGATGAGTACCAAAAACATATTATTCATCTCCTTTAGGATATTACTAGCTCTAAAAATTTAAGAAACCACCACTTTTACCTCCAAGTGTATTATATCCCAATTTTTTTGAAATAAAAGAGGAGGGAAACCATATGGTCCTAGGGATTTATCTCCTTATATTGATAACACCACCACTTTAATATTATTAACCGATGGAAGATTTAAGAGTTTTGCATTCTTAGCCTATGTTAATATTCTTAGTATGTTATCTAAAAGTTTTTCTTCCAATTTATCTTGGGATGAGCCATTTTACTATAGTATATTTCAAAATTAAGATATGATTTATTAATTAATAGCCTTAAGGTCCTTGAATTTCCTTCCATTCTCTAGTAGAATCTAAGAAATTAATTTTTTTTATTATATTTCTAGAAGCTTGTTGGTGTAATAAATTTGTGTTTCTATCCCCTTCCTTCAGCCACAAACATCTAGATTTATCTTTCCAAAATTAATATTTTACTTATAGGTTATGGTAAATGCTACGTAATTCATTTTACTTTGTATAAGAGTATTCATTATACCCATAGATAGAAAAACTGCTCTTTGAGTTCTTGAATCTCCTCTTCAATCTATTTATTTCGATTAAAAATATTATTGAAGACCTTCTTATTTTATATTTTTAATTTATTATTAAAATTATTAAGTTTATTGAATAATATATACATGTTAATTCCTAATAAAGGATATTAACACCAAGTCTTTATATATTCATAAAGATTGGGGTGATGAAGCTACGTGTTTTTCAACCTGAAGGGGATATTTTTGAGTTTGGGGGCCACTTCTCCTTCAAAGATGATAGGGTTATGGTTTGAAAAACTTATGGGAAGAGAAAATAGAGAGCTAAAATAGTGAGGATCCCAATTTAAATACTCCATGAATCTATCAATTCTTACCCAAATTAGATATGTGCCTATTCTCTTATTTGTCCATGTGAATGGGTTTCCTTTGAGCTCCACATTTACTAGGCCTAATTTTGAGATGAAATCATTAAGGTATACCATGATTTTAGAAAATTCTATCAATCCACCATTATTTTCTAGTGGGGTCAGGGGGAGTTGAAATCTCTAGCCACTAACCATTTCTGATGATTGCTGATTTTTATGAATGTCACTGATTCCTTTGAAAGTTTTCTCTTTACTATTCTGAAATTGGAGGTATATATGTTAGAAAAAAACCATTCTTCCTTGGATGTTTTATTTCATTAAATAGTTTCCAAATGGTTGTTGTCATTGATAATTTCATATCCTTCCAGTTATTGGAAGTTACAAAGTGTTTCAATCCTATCTAAGGCCCCTTTAACACTTATACTAATGTGATTAGACATACTTAATATTTTATTGATTCACTTCTTAAACATTTATTCTAACATTTTAGTTTCTTTCAAATAATAACATGAGGTTAATTCCTTTTTATCATATTCTTAACTAACTTCTATTTTTTTGGTTATTCAACTCCCTTACATTCCAAGAAATGAGTTTCATTTTTTTAATCTAGTAAAATAGATTTTAAGGGTTCTTTTACTACCCTTGTCTATTTCTCTAATTATTTCCTTCTTATTGACTAGTTTATTTGGAGTCCTAATAGAATTATTGGGTCGATCTCTAACATCAGTATTATTTTTACCTTTTTTAATCTTGGGTCTAAATTTATTCCTCACTTTTCGATTTTGGAGATGAGGTGACCTTAAAACACTAACATATTTCTTTTTAGTGGGGATTCTACCCATTTTTTAATATCTCTACTTCCCCAAATTAGGGTGTTTTCTAGATTTATTAGAGTAGCTTCACTTCCCTAGCCTAGGGTGTCTTCCACCTCTTTTAGAGTAACTTCACTTCCCTAACCCAAGATGCCTTCCATTATTTTTTCCAAAAATAGATTGCTTTTACTAATGAGAGACTCTAAAGGATTGTATCTCACTAGTAAAAAAATAGGAGATGGTTTTTGTGTCTGGTATAATTCACCCATATTTATTATAGTTAAGAGATCTTATATGGTGGGTAGTCTCTATTGAAAGGATGAAGGACTAGGGTCCCCACATTATTTGGCAATATTTTCCCCAAGGCTAGCCATCCTTATATCAAAGGAAGACACTATTTTGGGTTGATGATGATGTTTAACAATAGTTAGATTATGCTTCTAGTAAGGGTTAGGGACAAAGTTAATGGTGATTTAAAAGGGTCTATCCTATAATTTATGGGTTCAATATATTTCTCACTCTATTTTGACATGCTTACTATATGTTTGGGGGCTCATGTTTTTATCCATGCTAGTTTGGTTGCCTAAGGTGTTTTAGGGATATTTAGGAAATCCTTTAAGATATATATTTGAATGTTGTACTTATTTCATATCAAAGCCATATATTCATATTAAATACATTGGGACAAAAATCATATTTAGATTTTATCATAATGAAATGAAGGGGTTTATCTATAGGAATGAATACTTAGAATCTATCTACCACCATTCTTCTATGGGATTTGGTGACTGGGTCAATCATGATGGGTTGGCCCAGAGCCATTTCAATGTCTAAGATAACTTGAGGATCCAAGTATTCAATATAAAATTTTAGAAGCAAAACTTGAATGGTTATATTTTCGATTTTTGGGATTATTAAGTTAGTACAAGATTTATAATGCCTTATAGAAACATTGGATTTTACCATGAACTAGGGGCCCTCTATCAGTACTTTAAAATAGTCCTCCTTGTTTTTGAATTTTATCAAGAAGAAATTATTGGCTAGGGATACCCATTCAATTTTTACCTTTAGGTTTCCATCCATGATTGACCCACTTCCTAAGAGAGTCAATGTTGGGACTAAAGCCTTTAACTTTTCCAAAAGGGAAATTTCTAGTATCTGTCTATTTTTTATACAAGTGTGTTAGGGACATGCACTCAATAATTGTTGTTTTAGAGATAAGGTTCAATATGAAAATATTAATTATATTGACCCTATGATCACTTTCCAAAAATTATGTTTGCCTAAGATAGAGATGGGATATTTCATCTTAGAATAATTGTTTTTATAGTCGAGACCTCTTCATAGTTTCCTGAGCTAGTAGGTTGATGCCTGTAGATTATTTTTTTTGAGTTGATGTTCTTGCCATACCATGAGTCATTAAAACCTTCCTATGTGTCCTCCTTCATGTCATCAATGTTGGTTTAGCTTTTGTGCCCAATCTCATATTCAAAAACTTGGGGCACTTATGCCTTTTTTTGTAATCACTTTCCTCGATGCCCTCTACCATCTCTTTCAATGCCACACCTAATTTTAATTCCTCATTTTTCATAAATAAGAAAACAATGAAATTAATCATATTAATAATATTTGGGACTATTTTTTAAGAGTAATTTTAATTTAGTTTTTGGTTCTCACCTTGATTATCTATTAGATATTTATAGTAATGTTTTAGTATAATCACTTGATTTATATTTTCCACTATGAATATTACTAAAGTTATTTTTTTTTTATTCCAATGCATTTGACCTACCCTAAATAATAGAATAAGGGATGATTTTGTGTTTCATATGTTAACTCTGTGCTCCAAAAAATACACTAATATATCAAATTTAATTGGATGCTCTGATAACAAAATCCCAATATTTTTGACCACATAATATCCAAGGGCTCTATATGTGACCAACCAAATTATATGGCCACCACTTCCTCAAAAATGTTGTCTAAATTATGAATTTCATACATACATGGCATTGTAGATAATTATTTAAGCATATCTTCATTTTTTTTTAACATCCTTTAGAAATGTTTTCATTTTGATACACACACAGATACATATAGACAAACACACACACACACACACACACACACACACACACACACACACACACACACACACACACACACACACACACACACACACACACACACACATAAGGGTTTTAGTATCCTTTGACATTGTTCATTTCTTCATCTATTTATTTATGAGTACTCTCCTTTTCTTCACCAATAGTTTTATTTTGTGTTTTCTATTCCATTCTCTAAACTCTAAAAAAAATTGGCTTTAATGAATATAAAATACTTCCATAACATTATATGTGCTTCACCTTATTTAATCAATTTCTTATCGAATTCATGACTTGAAATAGTTGATATTTTCCCCCTTGTAACCCTATCTACCTTTATTATTTTATAATAAGAACTAAATGTTTATGCTTTGAAACTAAGTTGAATCTATACTCTTTTCCAAACTTATCCATTTATAAATTTATCTAAAATCATGAATAACTCTTCTCAAGACAATCCCCTTATTTCTCTAAAAAATTGTTGTTATATTATCAAGAGAATTTAACTTCAAATCAAGATGAAAATCCTTTTGTGGAGAAACTGTAATCCCACCACTAGTATAAATTTCAAAATGCAACACCCAATTTTTCCCATATATCACTTGGAAAGAGGAGAAACAAGATCTTATCATTTGAGTTTCATATTTTTTGTATCTCAAAAATATTCAATATGTCATTATTAAAAGCTTATTTCAAAAAATGAAAACATATGGGTCATAAATGTGTTTGAATTATGTTACTAATGCTATTTTAATTGACAATAAAAAATATTAAATACCTTCCAATTTATTTACTTTTCATGGCCAATACCAATTAAATGTGATCTTCTCTCTATGATATATGTTAACCTTGATTTTTATTTATGGTCAAAAAATATTGTATAAAACCATAACTTATTTACCATGTTTTCTAGATTATTGTGGATCGTAATCCATAATTGACAATTTTAAAGTAGTTCAAGTTATGACTTCAAATTCACTTGACATTAAGTAGTTCTTCGATGCCTCATAGATTTTCTCCCTTCAACCCTTTTTACTTCTTTGGGCTCCTTTCTTTGATTTTTTCAATGTACTAGCCTCTTCCCGCTATCTCCATATGGTGGCCCAATGCTCACCCATCTTGGAGAAATATTAATCTGCTCATGGAGGAGTACTAACTCAACAAGTGTCACCCCTATTCTCTCCAAAATTATTTACTTTGGCATAGGCCTTAGAGTATCACCATTGGTTAATGACACCAATGGGGGCCCTTCAGAGAAGTTAACATGATATTCACTCATGACTTTGCCACATGAAGATCTTATGATCTATGATGCTTGTCAAGTCCTTAGTCTCTTTAGAGAAGCATCAATTTTATGTGTGTCATCTCTAAACTCATCTAAGGAAGGTATCAATTGGTCGACAACTCTAGAGGTTGACATACAGATAGCCCCCTACTTTCCTTAAGTGAGTACCCATAATAAAAAGATGTAGATGTGTTATTTATAAGATTTAGGAGGTAACTACACTCATGATTTATAGATCATCTTCAGTTACAATAGCATCATGGGTGAGTGGTAGGATCTCTAGCTGTCATATCTTTGAGTAGTCACTCCACTTATATATTCAAGGTCCTTCCCCATTAGTAGGGGCTAGTGATTTTTTTTTCACTATTGTTTCTTTCTATAGCCATTATATACTAGAGAATAGTAGTAGTAAATGTTTTTATTTATAAAAACTTAATAGGTGTGCCTCACAAAAGTTAGTGGATGCTTTGTATGTTCCTTCTATAGCCTTCTATATTTAGTTCCCTATCCATAATGAAGAGAATATGATGTTATGTGTTATTTGGGATTAATATCCTCTCTATTTACTATATCTATTCTTATAATTCTATAGTTTATACCTTTACTTATGATATAAATCTTAATTCATGCCTTTAAGCTCCTTTTTGATCTATGGTGTTTGAAGTTTTGTACTATTTTATTCAAGTTTATGTTAAAATCCTAAATCTTTTGATCCATGGCCTTAGTTAGGTTTATTTTCATTTATTTTAGTGGTTTATTTATATCACTTTCATCCCCTTAGATATAATAAAGATTTGGCTTCTAAAGTCTTAGAGGCCACTTTATAAATTGCATATAGTCCCACACCTAAAAATCTTCTCATAGATTAGTTGTCTAACCTGAGCTATGAAATTTAGGCATCAACATTTTTTTCTTTTTTGGCATGCTCAGTGGGACCATCTACTAGTTTTATGGACTAAGAGCTTGATTTTATAAGCCATAGGATCATAAAAAGGTCACAAACTATGAGCAATCCAAATCTACTTGTACCACCTTTAGGGATCCCTACCCACCAAAAAGTCCCATGGTATAGCATTGCATAGTAATCATAACAATAATAGTCAAATCAATAACAATGAGTGGCACATCCTGCATTAATGAATTTTATGTCATGGTACAATGGTAGCCCTCTAATCCTATAAATACCCTTAGCCCAATATGAACCCATATCTTTAAATTCTTTGAAGTCACTCCCTAAATTCTTAGGGGAAGATTTCAAGATAGTGGTCGAGCATCTCTAAAACATGGCTAAATTTTGTACCATCCACTATGTCAACACCAAAAATGTAGCCCTGAGTCTACTAACTGCTTCTTTCCAAGGATGATCCCTAGATTGGTATAGATCATTGCTAGGTAACTCCATCACCACCTGGGATGACCTAGGTGATCAATTATTTTAGCGATTTACTAAGAAGGTAGACTAATCTTCCCTTTTACAATAATTTATAACCATTAAAATGGGTTCTCAAGAAGCCATGGTCAATTTCAATACTAGATTGGAAAAGATTTGGCAAAGAATACCATTGGTGGCTCATCCACCTATGGGGATGGCCATTATAATTTATTTGAAGGCCCTCAATTCAGATATTTTGGTCATGATCTAGTCAATCAGAGGCCAGATGTTGCCAAATGCATATAATATCATGGTAAGGTTGAAAAATAACCTGATTAATGTGGGAAGGCTTCCTCCTCAGTCCTTAATGTTGATGTTATTTGAGATAGCATTGCCTTTAAAGGAAGAAAATATGAGCACATTGGGATCCTCACCTCTTTCCATAAATGCATACCTGCCCACTCAAGTGGGCATATTTACCACATCCTTGTTGACTACTGCGATGAACAATATTAAGAGTATTTTGAGGAACTTCTCTAATGAGATCATAAATCTCAAAAGGCAAGAAATAAATCCTCCAAAACCATCTTATAATAACTAACAAGAGAGGAGACCTCCATACTAGCATAATTAGTACCAAGAGAGGAAAATCCAAACTACCAAGGGCTAAACAACCAAGAGAAAAACCATCAGGCATAAGACACAACCTATCAGTTAAATGGTGATGATCTCAAATTTATTGCATATAGTAGCACTAAGCAAGAGAAACAAATTGGTAGCTAGAATAACTTCATATATGACTCTAAATCATGGTTTTTACCTTATAATGAGCCTCTTGGGCCTCAAAATTGTCTATGGGGTAACTTATAATAGAATATCACTAAATAGAGATGGTAGGGAAATCCTCCAAATTAGGCCTATACCTACCAATCTCTAGGTGTCAAAAACACTATCCTAATGGTGAAAATGTAGGGTATATCCCTAAAATAAGAGGAATAAATAGTTCTAAAACATGCATTATTCTCTTGGGTAGAAGATGAAGGAATAGTCTTTAAAAATGAGGTTAACATGTATAAACCCTCACAAGTGTAATTTAAATACTTCACATGGTCAAAGAATAGGTTGTCGATGAGCCTTGAAACCTCCACAAGGCCTAAAGTAACCTTTGAAAAGGATCTAACACCTGTGCCTCCACCTGTGACCTATCATAGGTATAATGAAGTGATGTAGAACAAGTTGAAAGATCCTAACACCCCATCCCTAAAGTCATATAGCATGGTGGAGCAATTAAATAAGGCACCAACTAATGTTTCCCTTTGGGATGTTTTATTCATCATTAAATAGAAGACCTTGCTAAATAAAGCCTTAGAGGAAAAAGAGGAGATCACATGAAATAAATCACCCACAAAGTATGCAAAGGAAAAAGATAAGGAAACCAACAAGAGTGTATAACCTCAGATACCCTCTACATTAGTCAATACCAAAGAAAGGGTAATACAATCAAAACCTTTCCTATTATATCTAAATTTGATTTTGGGTAAGAAAATGTTTCAAGACTCTAGGATAAACTTAGGTTAGAGCATGATGATGATGCCCAAATAAATAGCTAATGCACTATGATTATATTAAAAACCCTTGAATAAGGGGGTTGTGTAGCTAGTTGGAAAAAGGGTTCAAACATTAGGAATAGTCAAAGCTCTTCCTATCACATTATATTCCTAACCAAGAATCATTGTACCATAAGATTTTGTGGTGATAGACATCCCACATATCTTTAAGTTATGTCGTTCAAGAGATTTCACCACCAAGATTGGTAGATACCTATCATTGGACTAGTCCCATCTAGTCTTAAAGAATAAATATGGTTCAAAGATAAAGGTGTTAGTTGATCTGATTCATCTCAAACACATAGTGGATTAAGTAATGGTTAATTTTTAGGAAACACACACCTCGTTCTCAAGGAGAGACACACTACATAGAGATGCTCAAGGAAGAAAAGGTGCTAGACCACAAAACCCCTAAAGAAGAGGCCCTCATCAACAAGTTCATTGAGAATGACCTATTTGAAAACTTTAATGCCATTCTTAACAAGACCTAAATCATCCATGATGAATACTAGGTCCTTTCCAAAGTCACAAAGGATCAATAAGACTAGAGTAAGGAATGGAAGGATGAGCCTGAACTCTAGACTCTATATTTTTATAGTGAAAAATGCAAGATTGGATCTAGTGCCAGTATCTAACTAACATCTCCCTCGAGGAAAGATATTCTCAAGGATTTTTATTTTAATTTCACTTGCATAAATAATGAAGTGGAATACAAGGTCATGGTCCACAGTCTCAACCTGATTGAGCATATGGGTGTTAATCATTTGAAGGTCTTTAGTGACTCTAAACTAGTTGTAAGAAAAGTAAGAGGGATAGCTATAGTGAAGAATATACATATGAGGTCTTATTGTCACTTAATATGGGACTTAATCAAGTCCTTTGAGGCCTTTAATAGATAAATCATTTTGAGGGCCTCAAACATAATATCTAATAGAATGGCAATGGTAGGATCCCAATTTAACCTAGTAATAAACCTATTCACCAAAAAATAAGTAGTGCAGATAATCATCATACCCACCATCCTTGATAATGGGAAAAATTTTCAAGTTTTTAAGAGTGATGTTCAAATCACCATGTTCCTTTGATAATCCTATGAGTTCATAGAGAAATTGTAGCTAAAGTTCAAAGAAGCATACAGAGATCAAATCATGTAACTAAAGACCAACAAGATACCAAAGGAACTAATCACTCTAGAAAACCTCTTTGGCTCTAATGATGTGAGAAATGCAAGTGTAAATTTGTCAAAAACAAAGGTGATTACTATGAACTCAATATTGGAGGTGGAAAAAAATTAAAGGTCAATAAAGAAGTTCCTCAGAGGGATAAGGAGCAGTTGATTTATTTTTATGATAGATATAAGGGCATCATCACTTGGACTTATGATAACCTAAAAGGATATAACTGAGAGGTCATTCAGTATACCATCAACCTAGATGAAATATCCAAAACAGTTTGGTATAAATAGTGGCCAATGAATCTAAATATTGAATCCTTGATGGCTTAAGATCTCAGGAAGCTGATTGATTCAAATATTATTTATCCAATTATTTATTTGACTTGGGTATCTAACCTAGTCCTTATATATAATAAAAGTGGAGAAATCCAACTATGTATAGATTTCTAGGACCTCAATAGGGCATCCTTAAATAACATTACCCTTTCACTTCCATGGAGTAGATTCTCCAGACGATAGTAGGCATACAGATGTTTTCCCTCTTAGATAGATTTTCTAGGTAAAATCAAGTGTTGGTAAAGGAAGATGACTAAAAAAAAACCACCTTCACTATGAAGTGGGGGATATTAATATATATGAAGATGCATTTTGGTCTCTCCAATGTTAGGGTAACATTACAATGAGTGATGGATATAACATTCAAAGTCTTAATCAATGAGAACATCCTCATTTCCCTAGATTATCTCTCCATATTTTCAAAAGGGAAAGAGGACCATTTTGATCATGTATAAAAAGTATTCTAGAGGTGCTAAATATTTGGGGTGTCTTTGAACCCCAAAAAATGTGTCTTTGATGTCCCTCAATATAAGCTACTTAGATATGTAGTGTCTAAAGATATGATTTCTATTGACCCAGAGAGGATAAAAGTCATAAGGAACTTGGCCTTACTAGTTAATAAAAATGGATTTCAATCATTCCTTATAAAGATAAATTTTATTAGAAAATTCATGTTAAACTTTGTGGGATTGGTTAGACCAATCATGTTAATGCTACAGAATGACCAAGCTTTCAAATAGACACCCAAAGGGAAAGAAACATTCAAAAAGATAAAAAGTCTAATATCCACTATGCTGGTGCTTTTTAACCTCAACTTTTCCAAATATTTCATTATTTAGGTGTATGGAAGTGAGCATAGCCTTGTGGTAGTATTAACTTATAAGGAAGAGTAGGGCAAAGAAGAACACCCAATCACATTCTTTTCTAAGACTTTGCATGGGTATGAAATTAAGTACATTTTTTAGAGAACCAATCCTTTACTATAATTAAAGGCCTTAAAAAGTTTAGTCACCTTGTGGTAGGTAGCAAGATAATGATGTATGCCATGCATTCTAGTGTGCATGAGTAAATCATGGAGGGTGAAATTATAGAAAAGAGGGCCAATTAGACCACCAAGATTTTGGAATATGACATTAAAGTCAAGCCAAACAAGGTAATAAGAGGAAAAGGAATCTATGAGGACCTAGCCTAGTCTGCATATCTCCTAGTTAAAGGATAGGACATGTTAGGAATGACATTAATAAACTAGTTCAAATCCAAAGAATCCTAGGTGACTAATAGTATCCACTTTATGAAAATTAGCAAATATCCTGGTGGTTTCACTACTCATAAGAAACATTTTTATAGATTACAAGGGTTTAGATATAGGCTAGTCCAATGAGTCTTATTTACAAGGAATTTTGATGAGGATCTTCTCAGGTGTGTTTACAAACCCCAAGTAGAAAGGATTATAAATGATATGCATTTTTCTCCTCTTAGTAGCCATTTTTTGGCCAAGACTATTGTGACTAAGATCATGTAGGTAGGGTAATACTAAATGACCATGTTCATGGACTATCATCAGGTAGTCAAAAGATGCCAAAAGTGTCAATTCTTCATGGAAAAGAGGAAAACTTAGCCTTGCCCCTCAATCTAATTGTGACCAATGAACCCTATATGTAGTGGGGCCTAGACTTCATCAAAATTATCAACCTAGTCTCAAGCATTGGTCATATGGGGCTTGGACTTCATCAAAATGATCAACCTAGTCTCAAACATTGGTCATAATTGGATACTAATAGCCATCAATTACTTTAGTAGGTGGACTAAAATAATCCCATTGAAATAAGCAACCAAGAATGTGATTCTCAGCTTCTATGAAGAGTTTGTGGCTATGTTTGGCTTGCTAGAAATGATCATTTTAAACAATGCAAAATCTTTCCTCAGATCTAAGATCTCTGACTTCATGATCTAGAATGGAATTTTCCTAAAAAATTCATCCAATTACTAGCTATAGGGAAATGTATTGGTGGATTCTACAAATAAGAACATGATCTAGGTGATCAATAAAATGGGCAATGACAAGTAGATAGACTGTCATTGGCACATGAGAATAGATCTATGGGTGGATCACATCACCCAAATAAAAATTTGAAAACTTTTCTATATAAGTTGGTATATGGAAATAAGTGGTGATATCGGTGTCATCAAAAACCCCTATGAAATAACTCTTTAATGCTATTAGATCAAGGAGAATGGAATGATGGAAGTTTAGCTTGCCAAATTACTTAAACTCTAGGAGTCAAAGGAGCTAGTAGATGATGTAAAAATTGTTTGACAACAAGCAATAAAGTGGTGGTTAGACAAGAAGTTATCAAATCTAGGATTCAAACCTAAGGACCTAGTCCTTAAATATGACTTTAGGGCTGCTAAACTAGGGAAGCATATGAAATTTGATTCTCTATGGAGAGGACCCTTTTACATCATTTTTGATCAAAAGGGAAATGCTTTCAGACTAGAATATTTAGAGGGAAATGACTTAGATATCCCCATCATTAGGATCAACCTAAAGTATTTCATTTGATGTCCTACAATCCCCTATATTTATTACATAGTTTTATTTCACCTTTGTTGTGTTTCCTTTCCTCATTTTTATTCCCACCCTTATTTGGATTTCTTTGTTGTTTCTTTTTTGAATAAGTGGCATTGGCACAAGTAGTTGATGGGATCACCATGCATCTTCTCTTGAATCTATCTACATTGTTGAAAAATTCTCTAATAGATGGTTATCTATCTACTTTCCCTATCATTAATGTCAAGATGATCCATTATACATGATTACCCATAAGGATTTCCATAAATATTTTAAAAGGTGGCACCTAAAGTGTGTGTATTGATCTTACCAGTTATGATGGCACTCATTTTTAAATCACTGATGATGAGCTACTAGGTGGCACTAGTGCATAAATCCACCACCTCACACCAAAAGACAAACACTTAACATTTTTTATTTTGAAGAGAACATAGAGAAACTAAAGTAAGCATAAGACAAAACCTAAAAATTGAAGAGAATAAGCAAAACAATTGACCTAGTTTTCCCAAAAAAGGCAAACAATTATCTTGTGAGATAGTCTTCATCCTCTTAGGCAATCAAAGCTTCTACATCATCTTCAAGAATTTTTAGGCATCCATAAAAGTAGAGAGCTCATGCTTTAATAAATGAAGGTACCCCTCTTCCTACATACACCATGAGATAATCCTATGCTCCAACTCCCACCCAAGCAAAAGGGAAGAGGATGTGATTTTTGATCCAGAGATAGCCCATAACCCTAAAAATTTGAGTGAGGGTGCTTATGCCCATTATATTGACAAAATAAATAGGAATTAGTATCCCTCATTTGGGTTCAAAATTTTGGACTATGCCTTAGCACAACATATGGTGCCCTATGTGCACCCTTGCCTTGAGATCATCGTGATTTACACCAAAAAGTATGATGCTTGAATTGGCACAATCAAAAGAGATGCCCACCTTAGGGTCAATATCGGTGTGGAATATATCAAATTAATGCTTATACTCCCACATGACCCTAACATGATCATCTACAACATTGAGAGCATTCAAAGTGTCAAAGACTCCAAAGTGGACGATAAGGCACATTTACTTAGTTCCATTGTCAACTAGAAGATCATAGAAGTGCCACCCATACCCCTATACCTATGGAATTTCCCCATATAACATGTAAAGGATAATCTATCCATGATATCATTAATCTTGGGTATATATTTTGAAGCCAACATCAAAAAATTCCAATTGGGAGCAGTCTTTCTCATGGCCATAATAGAGAATGTGGAAACATTTTGGATGGATTTAGTTGAATCCATAACCTCCACTATGAGAGAAGATATAAAAAATTTATTGATAAAAAGTACCTTCTAGTATCCATCTTACCTCATGCACTTGATATTATACCAACATTCCAGTTCTTATCCAAATATCTTCAACTAAACACCATGGACATGGATGTTTTCCCCAACATCATTGCCTTGGTCATTATCTAGATTCATGTCCTATCAATTAGGGTAGATTAATATGAGTTCTCAGAGTGGTTTATCACTCTATTTATTTCATATCTCAATGGGTAGGATGCCATCCCCTATATGATAAATTAGTGGCAAGAATGGATCAAAGGTAGCAAGGTCCTAGTTGATTGATTTTGGAGGGACCATTTCTCATTCATTTGAGGACATGGGTTTATAGGGGAGCCTTTTTAACTTTTCCATATGATAACTGATAGGACCCTAACCCTTGAGTTGGAACAATAGATCAATTATACTTCCTCTATGGGGTAGGAAGTAAGAAAAAGGGTGTTTATGACATTTATTTTTCAAAGAATGACATCATAGTGCAAAAAAGGCACTATGAATTTCTCCTCATAACAAGATGGTATAGCTAGGCTTAGACCTAATAGATGATCAATGGTATTGTGACCCAATGGGGTATATAGTGGGATTAAAGACAAATGTTATACTTGGACACCAAGTCCAACCATATTTGGAGTAAATAAAGTTTCCCACATAGTATATCACTAAAAAATATGTAGACCTAGCCCTAATCTCTCAATATGCCCCCAAACTATGGGAATATTTTTATGATAAGGTCTAGGATTTTGACTCTACTAAGAAGATATCAAGGGGGATGAAGCAATGGCTAAATGCCTTAGGATAGAGTGAAGAGAAGAAATTTGCCTTCCTAAGGTAAGGATATGAGTTTGACAAACCATAAGTTGCTTTGTATGAAGATGCCCCAAATGAGAATTTTGAAGAGATATGGGATGATGCCCTCCCAAAAGAGAATGAATATATCATGGAAGGGGAGTCCACACTATATATGGATGTGTTTTCAGATAATAAATAATAAGATACCCTATAAGAAGAGATAGGGGATACTTCTCTAGGAAAAGAAGAATCAAAATCCATGGTGGCTTAACCTCCACTAACATGTCCACCACCCTTGTCCCTTTATGCCATGACCTTGAAATAGTAACAGGTACTCCTTGGGCACCTCATGGTTGGGTTATCTTAGCTCAAGTGGACTAAGGCCTTAGTTTCTAACCCACCAATGTACCTTCTATAAAATAAGATTAAACTTACTGGTCTTATCATTTTTACCTCCACCTCCTTCATCACTTCCCTATCCCCATCCATAGCTTCAACACAAGTTTTAGTGATAGCTATCACCCAATCAAGCACTTTGGATTATCCTATCACCCCTTATTTATCCTTGATGTCCACACTATATGTTGTGGTAATTTCCAATTCCCAACTTGACACTTCATTATCCCCAATCTTCTCCTCATTCCCTCAACCCACTATCGAAACCTACCCTTTCTCTTCCATCATTACCATCTCTTCCCTCATGTATTTTCTCACTCAACCAACATCATCATCCACCTCATCCTCACTCATTACATAATCACCATTCTCCATGCCCCATGATTTCCCACCATTTTCATTTTTATCCCTTATCATTCATTTACTTGCTCTTGTATGAGCAGGGTCTACTATTTCATAGTAGTAACTAACCATCCCATTCACACTACCTCAAGAAACCCCTTTTGTAGGTAAAATAATATAATCACCAGATCAATTTTAGTAATAGATGGATTTAGTGAGGGTGTATCAAGCATCCCAAATGGAAAAGAAGAGGGGAAAATGAGCCAAAGTTGAAGCCCAACCCCATATATGGTCATTTTATGACCCAAGTATCAGTCCCTCTTGGTTTCCCATCTAACTCCTTAGGTAATTAATCCCTGAAAATGTATGTAACTAGGGGATTACACCATCTAATAGATTGGGATTAACCTCAAACAATCCCAACCCACTAATAGGGTCAAGCATATAGAGGAAATATAGAGGTTAGTAACTATGGACTACATCAAGGTAGCTTATCATCTAGAAAAATCCAAGTAAGAACTCACCAAGGTCAAGGCCACAAATGAATGACTTAATGTTGAGGATAAATCCAAGGATACTGACCTCAACTGGGGGAGAACTGACCTTTAAAACTACTTCATGATGGAAAACTTCTAGGTTAAAGCTATAAAGTGAATAACCACTAAAACTATACTATAGGAGGTGAAGGTAGACTTGAATATAGTTCATAAAAAGCTCTCTAATGTAGATTGGGCACTCTAAATACTATAAAACTATGTGTAACAATAATCCTCAGTCAAGGATCAAGAGATTGAGAGATTAAAGATTGACATCACTACTCACCCTCAGGGCATATATATTCTTCCCTTGATTCAACAAACTATATAGGTCTTACTAGGAATGGCTCAAAGTTATGATGGAAAGCCTAAAAGCAATGCTTGTTTTCATCACTGATGAATAGAATTTGAATGCCCAAGTGAGCTCATTTCTAGACCAAGTGATTTCCTTTATCACCCCCAAGGTTCTAGACTCATAAAGCCTAGTTCATAAGCTCTGTAGTGCCTCTCCTAAGGCTTTATAAATAATAGGGGTAGCTGACCAAAGGTAGTTATTGGAAAAGGTGAAAAACTTCCTAGGATATAATAAGGTAGTAAATAAATGTAAGGCATTCCTTAATGCCTTAGAAAAAGTGGTCGAACAAAGGAAGGGGTGTATGGAAAAATTAGTCCAATTGGGGCTCCTTTCTCCTTTCTTGGTTAATAATAACATTCTCCCTAAGGATAAGATTAAGACACTACTTGAACATAAGTAGAATGACTAGTCTATTTTCATGGCCCTTGATCAAACACCTAGTGTTTTTGAAGTGGAGAAAATTTTGTACCCACTCACCTAGCTAGAGTTTTCAATTCTAGAGGTGGTTGAAAGTCTAGGGAACATATATTTTAAGGATATATTTGACTTGGATATATCCTTTTAGGCTCTAAATAGAAAGACCTGACCTAAGGAGGAAGAATGGGCACCCTTTTAGGTATCCCTACAAAAGTTATAAGTATCAATCTTCCCCTTATTTTTGAATACTTTTTCCTCGACTGGTTTGAGCACTAGAGTTTTTGGGTTCTTTCATTCAAGGGAAAATTCCCCTATGAGTCACTAGGAACTGTGGATCATAATCCATAATAGATAATTTTGGAGTAGTTTGAGTTACAAATTTAGATTCACTTGGTAGTAAAAATTTCTTTTGTGCCTCTTAGCTTTTCCCTCTTCAACTATTTTCCCTTTTTAGGCCCCTTTACTTGATTTTTTCAAGGTGTTAGCCTTTTCCCATTGTCTCCATGTGGTGGCCAGATGCTCATCCAACTTGGGAAAATCTTTGTCCCCTCATATGGGAGTGCTAAATTTACACATGTTACCCTTATGCTCCTTAGAATGCTTTATTTTGGCATAGGCCTAAAAGTAGTGCTATTGGTTGGTGAAACCAAAGAGGGCCCTTCATAGTAGTTAATGTGATATTCAATCATGGCTTTGTCATGTGGAGCTCCTACACTCTATCATGTTTTTCAAGCCTTCAATCACTCTAGAGAATCACCAATCTGATGCATGTCATCCCCATACTCATATAAGGAAGGTATTGATTGGAAAATAACTCCAGAGGTTGACATATAGTGAGCCCCCTAACTTCCCTAGAGTGTAGTGGACATAACAGAAAGAGGTAGTTGCATTATTTTTGGGATTTGGGAGGTAATTACACTCATGAGTTATAGATCATCTTTAGTTATAACATCATGGGTGAGTGGTGGGATCTCTATCTATCATATCTTTAATTAGTCACTCTACTTATGTATTAGAGGTCCTTCCCCACTAGTAGGGGTTGGTGATTTTGTTTTCTGCACTCTTGTTTCTCTCTACATCCATTATAGACTAGATAATAATAGTATTAAAAATTCTTAGTTCTACAACCTTAACAGGTGTACCTCATGGATGTTAGTGGACACTTCATATGGGCCTTATATATCCTTTTATATTTATTTACCTATCCATAATAAAAAGGACATGATGTTATGTATTATTTGGGATTAATCTCCTCTCTATTTACTGCCTCTTTTTTTCTTCTATAGTGTAGACCTTTTCTTATGTTGTAGATCTTAATTCATGCTTTTAAGTTCCTTTTAAATCTATGGCATTTAAAGTTTTGCACTATTTTATGCATGTTTATGTTAAAATCCTAAATATTCTAGTGAATTTACTTAGGTTTGCTTTCATGTATTTTTTGCTTTCTTTCTATCCCTTTCCACTCCCCAAATAGAATTAAGATATGGCTTCTAAAATCCTGAAGTTCACTTTATAGACCACACATAGTCCCATGTCTATAAAGCTTCCCATAGATTGGTTGTGTAACCTAAGGTGTAAAATTTAGGCAATAATAATTACAAGAGATAATTTTTTCTTAGTTGTGGCCTTTGTTGATAGAATATGAATAGACCTTTATTTCACTCTTTCATGTATACACACAAATAGGGTTTTCCAAAATAGACTTTTGTGCTTCAATGGTATATTGCCATAATTAATATAAAAAAGAGTCTTGGAGTCATAAAATTATAGCTCCAAATTTACATTTATGATATAACTAGTGGTTTTATTAAAATTTAACAATATTTCATCCCTTTGAATAGGCATTGAGTTCACAATATTGAGCTAACTAGTTTATCAAAATTATCTCTATCAAAAGGTCAATACTAGTATTTAGAAGGTACCGAGTGGTATTGATCAATTATAATCCTAAAATATTTCTCATTGAATAATAAAAATTGAATCTACTGGGTTATTAAAGGCTCACTATTTTTAAACTATTTCTTCATGTGTTTTAAAATAGTGTTTTGTCATGCTAATTATTTTAATTAATAAAATTGTGATACTGAGGTATCCTTTTCTAGGGTGGCTAATTTTTTCCTCCTGATAAATTAAATATTTTTACATGTAATTTTATTTTTAAAAAATACTTATACATATTCAAGTGGTGCTAAATAGGTAAAATAAATACATACTTATATTTTTTATTAAAAACAATCACAATCCCATTTCAAATATTTTGACTATTTTCTACACCAAATATGTTTGAATCTATATGAAGTTATATTTTTCAACCATAATAATATAAATAATCCATTTTAAATTTATAATAATTAACCATTCCATTTTTTTTTAATATAATTCTACTTCTAACTCCATTTTAATGACATGGAATGAATGTTCATAGTTGTTTATATATTCCAATTTAACATCAATCAATGTTTAGAAACACATTTTATTCTTAATAGAGTTATAATGGCTTCATGTGCCCATGATATTAAATGAAACAACAAAATTAATTATGGTAGTTATCTATAAAATAAATATCTACAAAATATTCTTCATATCTTCTCTCCCAATCCATGGATCCATCAATGAATGGGATTTCTCTATATGGTATATGGCTAACCAAAGCCTTTTTTGTATAAACAAATAAATCATTTAAAAAAAATAATATGTATTACTATTTATGTAATGTAAAATATAATAATTTTTTTTCACATGTAATCCATAAATTTGATATTAAGAAAATTATTATAAGAGAATATACTTTAGAACCACAATAGTGCAGATCTATACTAGTCTAAAGTCAAAACTATCTAGAGCTAAAATGATTCTAACCAAGTGTAAATTATTAGTGTGTGATTGACATATTCAATGGAAAAATTACACATCCTATTTTCACAAATTAGATACATACATTATGTATTAATAAAAAATTTCCAAATCAATAAAGTCCAAAGTCTAAACAATCTAGAGAAAAAATTGTGAAATTATTGAATGAAATTAATTTTGGGGCTCAAGTTATTTAACATATCATAAACCCATAATTGTTTCAATTTAGTTAATTAATATAGACAATATTTCAATAACCATAAAATTTTGCATGAATGACCTTATAAATGTATTGATAGACATATGTTTTGATAGTGTAGTATGGATATAGGTTTAGGTAAATCAATAAAACTAGTGGGGACTAATATAAGTTTTGATAAAATTATCCATTAAAAACATTACCAGACAAGATCACTTAGGGCCTAGAATTTTTCTTCTCTTGAATCAACCATCTCAACTTCCATATAAATCCGCTATAACAATAAATGGAGAAATGACTCATATCATCTAGATGAGGTCACATCTACTCTATCGAGAAGAGCCAACTAAATAGACTAATATTTTCATGGAGGGATGATGCAAGTATGATTTGGCCAACCAAAATAAATAACATGATATATTAAAAAAAAGTCTAGATTCAAAAAATTTGGCAATCAAGATTAACTTTTTTATCTAAGTCATAATTTAATATATAATATTAATTCATCACTTATAAATTAGTGGTCTAAACAAAGGATAAATAGAAAGATTTTTTTAATTCATAATGTCATGTAAAAAAATTTAATTATTCCTACTTATATTTAATGTGAAACTATTGATATAAATCATTAAATTGTGGCCAAATTCTATTTAATAGGTCAAATGTTTCATTGTATTTCGAGGCATGACACTTATCTAAAATTTTAAACCTATATTTCAAAACACAATAAATGAAATAGTTATATTAATGTTATCCAAAATTAAAATCCATTTTATATAACCATGATTGGCTTAATATTGCACTACCTTGTGAAATAATTCACAACATATAATAATGTATCTATTATCATAAGCCTAGGATTAATTTATACGATATAAATCGTGCAAAATTTTTATAATACCTATTCAAACTTTCCATTAGATTTAGGCATGTCTTATACTAGTAAAATTAAAACCTTAAAATTTAAGCATAAAATTTAGGTTGCCTCACTCATAACACTATTTTTAATATACTTTCTCAAACTTTTCATTTTATTTTTGGTAAAAAAAATAAACATAATGTATGTTGAAACAAAAAATGAAACATTTAAAATGAAGATGTACTAAGTGTTGGTGTGAAAATTCATCAAGTGAAAAAATAGATGTTTCTCACCAACAGTCAGTGGACAGAGTCATTTTATTATTAGTAGGTAGAGATACCTTTATTAAAATCCAAAAATATGTATTAAAGGAAAATATTTATAGAAAAATAGTTTAATCAAGGTAGTACTTTTAACAAGAAAGTGTGAAAAGGCTAAAGTAAGGAAAGTATGAAAGAGGGATATGTAGGAAAGAAGAGTGTTTTAAAGGTGGGAAGTATAGAAAATATAACAAGTTGAGAAACCTAATGGAAATTTCAAGGAAATAATATATAATCTCTCTAGTAGGAAAACTCTATCATTAATTGGATAAGAAAGACATATATGCATTTGTAGAAATGCACAATGTGCATCAAAGCAATTATATATAAATTATAATATAAAGTAATAATTACTATTTATTTACTTACAAAAATTAAATATTACTCTCTAAATCCACTGAAGTTTCACCAAAAAAAAATTAAAAATCATAGATTCAAAAAAGAAATACTACAATGAAATTTTGTAGTTTTGACTAGTTTATAAAAATTATGATAACATTTTGAAAAAAAGAATAAAACATACGTAGATAGTAAATACAAACATAATATATGAAGAAATATCAAATGAAAAGTTTTAAAAATATATTTTTATTTATCTTTGTTAGGCTACAAATACAATCTCCTCTTTCAAAATTTGTCTTTTAAGATTAACTATCAATACCCTTAAAATGAGCCCATAATTCATATTTAAAGGTTGAAATGGTAGTTACATGGTGTAACAACCTTTTCAAACTTTGTAGGGGTTTGTAAAATAATTTTAGCTATTTTGTATAGCTTTAAACTTGGATAATTGTGTTAATAAATTTATAAATATTTAAAAAATGCATTAGTGTTTTTGCATGACTTGGAAAAGTACAATGACAAATTTTCACAAATTTAAATTTTATGTTGCAAAATTTTCATGATTCAAAATTACAAAAAGGACCTATTAAAATTACATGACTTTAAAATGTGTGAATTAAGTAGAGAAGTAAAAATAAAATTATGAGAATGACAATATCAAAATTTGGTGAAGAATCATTCTTTATCATCCTCACTGCTAATGATCTAAACTTCATATTTCTTAGGACATGACTTCTTCTTCTGATATTATTCAAATATTTGCATGACTTCCAAAAAAAATTCCTCATATAGCCCATATGAGTATGTATACTATATATCCACATCACAATACAAATCTACCATTGTTTGTGTTGTCCTTTGTAATTTCTTCAACATCATGTAAAGTTTTTCCAATTTACCTTGATACTTGATTAATGTCTGGATTGAATCATAATTGAATGCAGAAAATGGAGTTGTAATATTTTCAAAACTTTTCTTGAATTGGTCAATATAATTATTTAGATCAAATTGTTTCTTTATCAACTATGAGTTTACATTTAAATATACTTACCTCTCCTAGTATCTAAAGGATAACATCTCCTCCTATTGATTTATAATCTTCAAATTTATTAACACTTTCTTTGACAATGGGAACTCTGAATTTTTAAGATTCGAAAAACTCAGTGAGATATATAATTTCTTATTTTTTGGATGAAATTTTATTTAATTAGGTTATTTATGCAATTAAAAGATAATTATTCCAATGTAGGTATCAACTCATTCCATTTATACACTTCTTTATCATATTTGATTTGAGCTTTATTCACTTGATCATATTCAGATTGAATTTCAAAATAGATAGCCAATATTATTTGAAGAATAATGATGCCTTATTGTAAAATTTTCTAAATGAATTATTTGTTTTATTTGCCCATGTGGCCAATTTATTATACATGATGATTTCTTATAACAGATAATTGATCAACAATTGAATTTGAATACTGAATTAGTTTCATTAATTTTTGAATTACAATTGTTAGCTATTTAACTTTTTATTTGAGTTGATCCTTGGTGACTTTATTGTGATCCATTTTCTTGAATAACATTCCAATTTTATATTGAACATTTTATTTCATTCCTTCTCTTGTATCCTTCCACAAATGATCTTTGATGACTTGATAGTCATACTCACTAATACTATCTTTGTCATTTTCTGCTAGCCAAACAACTACTTCTACATATCTTTTTCCTTTTTGATCTATGGTTATTATTGAGACTATTTTGGGATTTTTTATTGCATGAGAATGAGTGGTAATAATAATGTTGAAATTAATTTATTAATTTTGTTAAATTCTATTTATTTTCTTCACAACTTCATTTAGCTGATAAAGAACTTCTATGCTAGGAAATTATTATACAAGGGTAGTACTTGGTTCTTTTTAAGCTTTAGAAGAAGGTGGAGGATCTAACAAATCATGAGATTTTTCAAGTCCAATTTAACCTTATAATAATTATATAATATTAATTAGAGTCTTGGGAGAAGGTTCAATAGGAAATTTAACATTTTGAGTAAGAGATACTAGAATTGAAACTTTATGTTGAAGAGGAATGGAAGAATCCAACAACAAAGATCAATAAAAATCAATAAATTATTTTTTAGTATTAACTACCAGTGGTTGAGGTTGGGAAAAATTATCTAAATGAGTTTCCTCTAAAATGGAGAGATTTATATTACCTAGAATCTTTTCACCCAATATCCTTATATTTAAATTGAGTGGCTTCTTTACTGGAATAGTTTTTATGATAGTTTAAATTTATATTTTAGCTTTTGTTTCTCTTGGATCCTTGTTAGTTATTATAGTTGAGGATGTTATTGCTTCTATTTGACATTATTGATGATCAATCCCTAGTTCAATTTCATTTATATGATGGGGAAAAGTTTATTTATCAACGTCGATGCCTTTGTTCTTCACGCACTTGAGAGATCTATTCAATATGATCAAAGTTCTTTCAATGAGATATGTAGATCTTTATTGTGCAAATAAACTCTTGGAGGAGATTTTTATCTAATTTTATATTTTTCATAGAAGGTATCTAATGGATCTTCATCATATAATATATTATTTTTGATTTCCACTATATCAAACATAATGATTTCTTCTAAGGTGAATAATGAATAACCATGAATTCTTACCTCATTTTCATCATCACAATCTATCTAATAGCCTTCAAAGTGATGGACATATTGGTGGGAAGAACTAATAATATTTTTCATCATGACACTAACATCAAATTAAGGTTGAATTTAAAATGATCAAATATTAATTAGAGTTATTTCCTCATCAATAATATTTTCTTTGGCTAAAGAAGCAAAATTATATTGACCAATAGAAATAGTAAATTGTATCCTAGACTTGTGTTTATAAGACAACAAATTTTGTGTTTCAGTCAATTATCTCACAAATTACATCAAATACCATTTTTCATCCATGTATCTTGGAAGAAAATATGGGGAACTTTATAGCCACAAATTCTCAACTAGGTGAAAGTTGGAATTGTATGAACCATGTCCCCCACCTAGAAATCTTTGTAGATGCCTAAATTGGTAGACTAAAATTATGTGGTTCTATTTATAACATCTAAATTATAAATTATAATAACATGTCTCCTACCCTATAGAAATGGCATGCACTTTATTTAAAATAGAGAAAAGGATATAAATCATATATCTTTATAGTCTACATATCACCTACTATGTTCAAACCATCATAAAATCTCCTTATGGTAACAATATAAATGGGGTAGGAAGTCATATAGAATTTATAAGTTGTATTGACTTCTACAAACTAATTGTGAATTTATTCAATTATTAATTATCCTAAATTGATATATTTCTTATTTTGATGAATGATCCATATATACATGTACATCCATATTTGGAAATTTTTAACAGTTGGGATTCTCACTAATCTATGTAAAATAGTAAGCATATAATTGATTTCATTCATGAATTAAAATATAGAAATATTATTATGTAGATTTGTTATTTTAATCTTAGTATCTTTTATCCATTATTTATTAACCAACTTTGAACACGAGCTTTTAATAGAGTCTAAGAATTATTGAGCAGATGTAGGAGTCAAGTTAATGAACACTTCCTTGTCAGGGAACTAAAGTAGATGATCAATGTATTTTGGACTTAGTCATAAGACAATTTATACATTAGGATTATTAAATTCTCTATTTCCAACATTATAGTGTTGATCTATTATCATCACTAGTTCTAGACACTAAACTAAAGTTGGGATTTCTACTACCTATGTGAATCCACTATCATGAATATTTTACCCATAATCTATTTTGTGAAAACCACTTATTATGTTATATAAATCATCAATATCAATATTTATAAGGTTAATATTAGTTATTTCCTCAAATTTTGAGTCTAAATGTGAAGGTGGAATTGTTCCTTGAAATTGATACCTCATATATGTGTCCTCCAATTACAATTTCTTCTTGGTAGGGGTCTTTTTTAGAGTACTTTTATTAGGAGTTTCTTCGATCAGAGTATTTAATGTTGAAATATGATGATATTATGTATTTTTGAGATAAAAAAACACCTGAATTTACTTGAGATAAGAAATAAATTTGAATGTATTCTATCAAGAATAAAAAATCAGGATGTGCAAATGTAAGTGTTAGATTTTGATAGAATTTTTTTGTAGTTTACTTTTATTAGGATTTTCTTTGATCAGAGTATTTAATGTTGACATATGATGATCTTAGATTATTGTGAGATAAAAATAAACACCTGAATTACCTTGAGATAAGAAAGGACTTTAAACATGTTCTATCAAGAATCAAAAATTAGGATGTGCAAATGTAAGTGTTAGATTTTCATAGACTTTTTTGTAGTGTTGGGATTTGATAAGATTTTAAGTAGATATTTATAATCCAAAAATGTGATAAATAGTCTATCTAAATATATTATGTGAAAATATAGGTGTCAAGGATAGATAGTATTATTTGTAGGGTATTAATATTTATGATGCATAATACAAGTGCCAAGATTTGATAGACTATTATGTAGACAGTCAAAAACCTAATAGTGTGCTCAATAGAGTCTCAAAACTTGATGAGTGTATTTTTAAGATTCAAATTATATGAGTGTGTCTAGTAGATGATCAGAATTTGATGATGGTTTAGGTAATCCCCAAGATCTGATGGATGTTTTTAGATCCTTTATAATCTTGATGGTGATTAGAAAAGTTAAGAATCCTGACTAGATGTTTTACATAATGAAATTTTTAATTATATAAATATATTTGAGGAGAAAATGAAAAAATATATGAAGAAAACCTTGATAAAAGTGATGATAGGACTAAAAAATACAAAGCCTATTTATTTTACATTTGAGTTCTATAAATGATTCAAACCCATGAAAATACCTATAAAATTTGAGATTAGGAAGATACTAAACCATTAAAAAGAATAATGTAGTTTGAAGGATGCAGTGGAGTTGAGAGATAACAAGTAAGGATGAACAAAATGAGAAGGTTTTGAAGAATTATATTACAAAATGTGAGGATTTTACATGTGCAAGGAGTAATGGTAGAAGATTCAGCCATGCATGAGAAGACATCAGAGTCTGATGTTATATTTGGTAGATGATTGGATTTTTAGGAGTGTTTTTGTATTGATCAAGATCTAAAAATTAATTTTATAATGATTAGTCTCTGATATATGTTATAATAGGTCTTAGGTTCTAAAATATTATATAATAATTAATCGATCTCTCATGGTGTTCAAACATGTATCAAGGTCTAATGTGTGTTTAAACACGTCTCAGTGTCTGGCATGTAATTGAGAAGTCTTGAGAACCTGAACTATGTTCAATCAACTATCAGGTTTAGATAGCTTGCTAAATATTTATAAGGTTTTAAAAACTCAAAAAATACATGGTTTTTTTTTAGTTTCTCAATTTCACTTCAAATTTTTACCATATATTGACCTTTGATCACGTTTGAACTAGTTTGACTAAATTTGACAATTTAAGTGTCAAAAGATTTGATATTCCAAAATTTTTTACTTTCATTCAAAAAATAGGATAGAATTTAGCTCCAACTAGGGACCTCAAACTGTAAAGGACAAGAAAAGGATTATAGACACTAGTTTTGCAAATTAGTTTACTTCTATTGGGTTATGGAGTTAGTTGCATTTTATTATTGTAAATACTTGAGAATTTTGATGCCACTTCATATTTTCAAATCCTAATCTAAAAAATTGACATCCAATTCTCCTATCTCAATCATATGATAAAATAACATGTGATGTCATGCCAGATCTTATTGAAGAAGATTATAATTTTCACTAACTTTTCACTTGAAAAGGTTCATAAAAACTTGTTAATTCTAAAAACTAAAGAACCTTCAGATCTTAAAATTATCATAAGATTAAATATGTGTAGCTCATTTAGACTTAAATAAGTGTTATAATAAACATAAGAAAAGATAGTACCAATATTCAAAAAGGATTGAACAATAGATGGGTAGTTGTATTATTGAAAAATAACACATACGCATAACAAAAACATGATAACAAAAGGGAAAAATCCAAAATTGTTATGTACATACCTACATGAAGGGGACTACATGCTTTAACTTAAATTACTTCTTATGTTATTTCCCACTATAGGGCAATGATAAATGTCAAATATCATGATAGGCCAAGTAGAAAGTGTTGTCTTCATAGAAATGTCATATTTTGAAGGGGTCCATCCATGATGAGTCAAACTTCCCCTGACATCCTTTTGGATCTCTATGCGTATCCCATAAGAGAATATGATTTCCTAAGTGAAATTATCTTTTCTTCACTTATCAAAAATAAATTTTAATTGAGCCTAATGTTTAGTGATTATATTAACAACTCTGGATCGATCTTCTTCAAGCTTATTTTAAAAAAATAATCTTTTATCCAAGGGACTTTTAAAATTTTGATTCTCAGCAAATCTAGCTAGTTGAAGTGCAAGTAATGCAAGTATTATTAGAATTATCACATTTATCCCATAAATAAAATGGAATGAAGACATAAATATAGATTTTTTGGCATTATATGATCTTCCCACAATGCATCATGAAAATTTTTGTGCCAATTCCTTTGATTCTCATCAACTAACCTATGAATGATAGTAACCATGTTCTTATTAATTAATTCAGCCTGACCATATCGTTACGCATTATAGTTTGAATAATGAGATAATGAAATACCATAGCCATAACATAATCCACTCATATTCAAAGAAGATAAATTTGAATCATTATTTGTTACTATATTTTTTGAAACTCCATATCTCACTAGGATGCTTTATTTGATGAAATTACAAACAACTTCCTAAGTTGTCTATTTGATTGGAATAAATTCAACTCATTTGGTGAAGTAGTATATAGAATTAATAACATGTGTGTGTCCTAAACTTGAATGAGGATTCATGGTTCCCATAAAATCTAAACCATATTGTTGAAAGGTTTCTTATATCTCCATTGGCTTAAGTGGAAATGCTTCTAGTTTCAGCCATCCTGTGAACTTTTGATAGGCCTCACATTTACTTACTATTTATAAGAATCATTAAAAAATTTAAGTTAATAGTAATTAAATGTTAAGATTTTTAAGCCATCACTAGAGCCAAAAATTGTCCACCACAAGATTGATCATGAAAATATAGTAAGAATTTATTTTATTGTTCACTATCAACACATCTTAATAAAAATCCATAAGTTGTTTTCTTAAACAAAGTACCATCCAATATTATGTACTTTTTGGCCTTCAAATTGAGTGTCCTATATTTTTTAGCATCAAAATGGAATGGGTGTTCTCCATATGTCTAGATCAAGGAAATATTTATAAATCACTCATTAGTAGAATCTACAAAAAGAACAAAGGGAATGCCTTTTTGTTTTTATCATCAAAATTTGTTGAGGGAGTTATATGAGAATCATTTTGTTCTACTATGATTTTACATAATCCTTTTATTCAAAATAATTTTGTGGGTTTTATTTATAGATCATATTCCTATGCCTTGGTTATCCATTTACCTTTATTATATCCTTGCTCTTATTGAATTAAATAGATTTGGCTTATGTAATTGGAACAATTACAATAAAATGTGAATGTGGAATAAAATATCTAAAGTTTTTGACAACTTCCATAACTAACTATGCATGTTTATCTTCTAGGGATATTTTAGTTCATAATATTTCAAATTTCAACTCATGAAATCAATGGAGAGAGTGTGTTATGAGGCATAAAAATAAATTATGAACTCCTTTTGAAGTCAAGAAAAACCAAAATTGGTTCATAAGAAATAATAAATTTTATCTTATGAAATATCTCTTTTCATTCATTATTCCATTTTAAGGAAGGTTTCACTTTCATCATCTCATTAATATGCCTAATTATTTATGTAAAATTTAGGATAAATCTACTCAAGAAATTCAAATTCATAAAGAGTAAATGTACACCTCGTTTAATAGTTGGTAAAGATAAATTTTGAATTTCTTAAACTCTTTCTAGATCAATTTTGATTCCTTTTTTAGAGACAATATTCTCAATATGTTTCCCTTAATTCACCCCAAAAATAGACTTTTTAGGTTTGAGGGAAATATCATGTAGTCGAAACTTATTGAATACCTTATCGAGGTGTTCATAATGATCTTCTCTCTTTTTTGAAAACACTATTAGGTCATCCAAGTATACCATGATTATTTTATTATTCATTTCTTTGAATGTGAGATCTATGGCTCTTTGAAATGTATCTCTTTCATTGATCAAGTTAAATGACATTCATTGATATTGAAAAGTTCACCATGGGGTTGTGAAGGTATTTTATGTTGATATTATATATCAAATTCAATATGATTATAACCTAAAAATCCATATAGCATTTACAATATTTTTGAGCCTTTAGTTACTTAAAGGACCTGATCCATGATGGGTAATATATAGTTATCTTTGAGATATATTTATTTTAGGTTTCTGAAGTCTACAAAAATTATGATTTTTCCTCTATTTTTATGTACTAAGACTATGTTATCAATCCAGGATGAACAATGAATAGGGAAAATGATTTTTTCATTTAACATTTTCTAAATTTCTCCATAAATCATACATGTAATCTTTGGATTATACTTTCTTTATTTTTGTTTGATTGGTTTTACATCTAGTTTTAGACGAATTATGTGTTTTATTTAATTTATACAAAAAGACTTGATATATTCAAATGAATATGAAATAATGTCAATGTATTTTCAAATCAAACTAATGAATTTTCTCATTTCTTTTGGTGAATAACATTTTCCAATATTAACCAACCTAGTTTATTCTTTGGAACTGATATTTACTTTCTCATAGTGAATTGAGATAAGAGAATATTTTTTCATATTCATTTTTATGAATCCATCATTATTTTGATTAATCTATCAATATTTTCAAAAAAAAATTCCAATGAAACCAAACCTTTTGGGATTTTATTCCTTTTTAGTTTTATTACTCCTTATTCATCTTGTTCTTTGACAATACCCTCTTTTTATTTTGAGAAGAACAATATTCCTTCTTATTTGATGAGTCACTAACTTTGAAGTATATATAGTTTTAAAACATAATTTTTTTAAAGAAAAGAGATGATATGTTGATCATTATTGAAAACTTGCCAATTCTCGAATTATCTGGTGCATTGGGTCAATACAAGTTCAATTATGTTTTTTGTACTTACCAATCTTTAAATGTGGAATAAATAATGTAGCTGATATTTAAAGTGTGTCTAATTTGGAATTATATTATATTTAAATATCTTGAAAGGTAAATTCTTCAAAACCATCTATATTATCCTAGACTTTTTCTATAATGTCTCAAGCAATCATTTTTCACGTAATATTTATCTTTAACATGTTTCATAACTCATTTTTCATCACCAAATGATTTTAAATTTTTGTTTCACATTTATCAGGTAAATTAAAATCTAACCAAAAGTGCTTCATATTCTATGGTACTATTATTACATTCAAAATACAATTTGTAAGAGAAAGGAAAAAAATATTTACTTGGAGATACCAGGACAACTCCTACTCCATATCCTATTGAAGAATAAATACCATATAATTATAGTGGATACACTTCATTAGGATTAGTTAATATTATTTATATCATATCCATATCTTTTTATAACATCAAAAAATACTTGTTTATACCTGAATCTTCATATAAGATATTTACCTTAGGATCTTTAACCTTTTACATAGTGTATTTTATTTTCAATTTTGGTTCAAGGCATTATTCCATTACTTTGAATCAAATCATTACATGTGATGAATCCAACTAAATTTCACCACCAAGTTATTTACAAAAGTTTCTTCCCAAAAGAATGTCATAGGCCACTAGGATATCAGCTACTAAGATATTGATCTTGACCATTTTTTGAGGAAAATATGAAAGAATAACTTGGGCATATTTTATCTGACCAACAAGTGGAAATTTATTTGTTTCCATTGAGTAATAATAATAAAACGTTTTTATATAGTAAAAATCAAGGGCATGAGAAAATCTGGTAGGCATTACATTATCTAAAGCTCCTTTATCAATTATTCAATTACTAACTTTACATCCCTTCAGGAATAAGTAAATGTAAAAAGGGTCAACCTTATTAGATTTTGAAGTTACTCTATCCATGGAATTTACTATATTGGAATAAGATGGGGTGGCTAGTATTACATCGGTATTATATTTATTTTGAGGGGTATTTTTTCCCTTAATGAATTATATGTTAAGAACTCATGGAAGCAGAATTGATTACCATATACAAGAAACTTAAGATGCGGAATTAAAATAGAAGTAACAAGTAACTAGAAACCAGAAACAACACAGAATATGAGAGACAATACACAACTTGTATTAATACTCATACAGAAAAGGATACAATAAAGAAGATGCCACTTCTTCTTCACACCTATCAGAGGCATCCCATACCTCAAGTGTATAATAATTCTCTCCTCAAAGCTCTCTCTCTTAAAGTCCCAACACACAACTCAAACACAGAGTTGGTGTTCACCTCCAACTAGTCAGTATCCACTACTGCCAGTACACTAGTGTTCCACGCACTCCACAAGTGCTCCATGCACTCCAAGTAGATCAACCCTGAACTGCAACAACCTAAAACCCAAATGATCTTTCTTATGGAAGGAATTGCCTTGCCTTCCTCTCTGCTCTCTTTTTGAGTACACACTGTACTCCAAGTAGATCCTGCCTGATCTTGCTCCCTGTTGTGTTGCTGTCCTCCCTAATCTTGCACACCTGCAAATCAATCTGGTTCTGCACACCTGTAAACTTGGATCATGCACACACATACACCTATAGATCAATGATCTTACTTACCATGTAGATCTCCTAACGTAGCCATGCACACCTACTGACCAAGATCATACATACATGAAGAACCCTTCTGATTCTCAAAACCAGCACCCACACTTGGCACTGTGGCACTAGGAGGAACACACCATGCTCTCTTCACACACAGAAGGAGCTAATATATGATCTCTTACTCTCTAGCACACTTTACAATACAGCCTATGAGTCTATTATATAGATCTCATGCAAACAATAATTAGACATCTAATTAAAATAATTAGATCCACAACTTCAAATCTAAAATTGGCTCTTGACATGCAAACACTCAGTTCGTTAACTAACTATCTATGAAATGGCAGTTCTAAACTGCACAGGCAACTGACATTGGTCCTTGTCTGCCTGGAGGTGACTGACGTCAACCGATCCCTGACCGATGTCAGGTGCTTCTCTTCACTAATTTGACTGACGTCAGCTAATCAGACTGACACCAATTGCTCTGCAACTCAGCAACCTCTCAGCAACCTCCTCCCCTATTTACATTAGTGAAGCTTTTAGCTCCACAACCTAACAATCTCCCACTTAGAGATAAATAGCTGCACTATACCTATACATATACCCCATCTAATCTGTATCCTAGCTTGTATCCCTCTTCAAGCTCAACATTGAAGACCAACCACCACAAAACCTGTGGTGCACCACCTATCATCCAAATAACCTACCGCATCCGCATCTACAAACACATGTAGAAAATAACTTGACCCTGCATAGCATGTCAACCTACTATTGGTCCCTCTCAAATGCCTGAGAATCCACTGAACTGCCCTCCAGTGCTTCTTTCTTGAATCGGCTCCAAACTTTCTAATAGCTCCCACTACTTGGGAAAAATCAGGTCTAGTACTCATGTACTTAACCTCATCATGTGAATCAGGACACTGCTGTCCAACCCATCAACATGCTAACTAGCTTCACACAATCCTTCAGAGACAAAATTAACTTGTGATCTCCATGCCTCTAGAACACACTCATGCCAAAGAATTTTGCTGCTCCAAATTCTTCATGACAAACCACTGAACTAACCTTACCTTTAGTTCAGCAAAACCCTATATGTTTAAATCTTCTGGTAGCATATCATCCACATACTGTAATTGGATAATGTTGTGACCATCATCCACTTGGTAAGACAAACCACAGTAGTTACCCTGACATTGACTAAAGCCATGCTTTATCATCCACCTATCAAACCTGTACCACTATCTTATAGCTTCCTCAAGACCATATGACCTGGCCTTTCATCTCACATGTCCATTCTCTCTATTCTTCAACTAATGAATCCATTCATCTCTATGCTTTCATATTGGCTAACAACCTTACCAAATCTCTCACTTGGTTCTGCATTCTCATCATGCCATGCTCCCATTATTTCCTGGATCCTTCCTGGTCTGTAGTGAGCAATGAGTATAAAGAAGAAGAACAATGAATTTGAGGCTTACTTACCCTTTCATTCCTCCATATGGGCATTTGAGACTCCTTGATAGCTTGTTGTTTGCCCAAAATCCTTTACAGTGACTGACCTCGGTCACTATACAAACTGCATCTGACCAATGCCGGTTTCCATGCGCCTATCCTAACTACCAACTCTGCCAACATCGGTGTCCCTATTACCAATGGTGGTCTTCCTAATCGATGTCAGTCTTACCTATTGCCAACGTTGATCCTTCTAACCGACATCAGTCTTACCCTGCCTGACATCACTAGCTTCAGTCTGCACATGACCGACATCGACACATGTCTGTTTGACGCTGGTTCCTCCTGACTGATGCCAATACTTGTGTTTTCCTATGAGTGATGAATTTTTACCTGCAAGCTTTATTTGAATCAAATCCCTATCTAAACTACTCTACTCAGAGTTACTCAGCCTTCTCCATTGATCTCTATTTGCCATCTCCTCCATAAACACCAAGGCTTTCCAGTTCTTAAGCCTATCAAACACATCTGACTTCCTCTTAAGAACATGCATCTCTTTCTTGCTCATGTGACCAAGCCTACAATGCCACGTCTCCACAATAGAAGAAGAATCAGTAATATAAGCAAGTAGATAAAGGGTACCTACTTTCTTACCACTAGATAATTCAAGTGCATCCACTATGAGAGTTCTTGTGCATCTCTCATCACCCAAATTTCCTAAAGCAATTAGCCACATCTTCAAGACTGGGACTTGCATGACCTCCTTCAACACCCATGTGTTGGCTGCCTACAATTTCAGCTTCACTTCCCCTTTGCCAATTCTTTGGCAAGCACACCAGCCCCTAAATAAATCTTTCCAAAGTCTCCAAAGACCTTACCATGAAAAGATACTCTATTTCAGACTGCATGGAAAGAGGCAATAGAATCCATAAAACAAGATTCTACTTTATCCAAGAAATATACTAGAGCATCTTGTGCCACATCCCCTACAACATCTACTTCTTCAGTTCCTTCATGCTGATCTTCCACAAACCAGCAATTTTTATTTACCTACTCTTTCTTTCCATAACATCGTAAGTGATCATCTATGCTTTTCAATTACTTCATTCTTAGTGTACTTTCTTCTGCCATTGCTCTACTCCCACTCAATCAGAAACCCCTAAGAGTGACATGTAATCAAACAAAAAATTGCTCCCTGCAACCTTAGCTCTGATACCAACTGTTAGGAACCTGTGGAACCATAATTGATTACCATATACAAGAAACTTAAGATACGGAATTAAACCAGAAGTAACAAGTAACTAGAAACCAGAAACAATACAGAATATGAGAGACAATACACAACTTGTATTAATACTCATACTAAAAAGGATATAATAAAGAAGATGCCACTTCTTCACACCTCTCAGAGGCTTCCCACACCTCAAGTGTACAGTAATTCTCTCCTCAAAGCTTTCTCTCTTACGTTCCCAACACACAACTCAAACACAGAGTTGGTGTTCACCTCTAACCAATCAGTATCCACTACTACCAGTACACTAGTGCTCCACGCACTCCAAGTAGATCTCCCCTGAACTGCAACAACATGCAACCCAAATGATCTTACTTATGGAAGGAACTGCCTTGCCTTCCTCTCTACTCTCTTTTTGAGTACACACTATACTCCAAGTAGATCATGCCTGATCTTGCTCCTTGTTATGTTGTTGTCCTCCCTGATCTTGCACACCTACAAATCAATTTGGTTCTGCACACCTGCAAACCTAGATCATACATACACATACACCTGCAGATCAATGATCTTACTTACCATGCAGATCTCCTAACATAGCCATGCACACCTACTGACCAAGATCATACATACATGAAAAACCCTTTTGATTCTCGAAACCAGCACCCACACTTGGCACTATGGCACTAGGAGGAACACACCATGCTCTCTTCACACATAGAAGGAGCTAATATTTGCTCTCTTACTCTCTAGGACATTTTACAATATAGCTTATGAGTCTATTATATAGATCTCATGCAAAAAATAATTAGACATCTAATTACAATAATTAGATCCACAGCTTCAAGTCTAAAATTGGCTCTTAACATGCAAACACTTGGTTCGTTAACTAACTGTCTGTGAACTAGCAGTTCTGAACCACACAGGCAATCGACGTCAGTCCCTGTCTGCCTAGAGGTGACCGATGTTGACTGATCCCTGACCAACGTTAGTTGCTTCTCTTCACTAATCTGACCAACGTTGACTGATCAGACTAACATTGTTTGCTCTGCAACTCAGCAACCTCTCAACAACCTCCTCCCCTATTTACATCAGTGAAGCTTTTAGCTTCACTACCTAACATTATACTGATCTATGTGGGTGATTTGGATATGTCCTAAAATGTTTAGGTTGTGACATCTGAATTTTAGTCTTATTGACATGTTCAAGTATATAAAAATGGGGTAAATTAAAATAATTTTTTTTAAAGGTTGAGACACATTAACATTAATATTGATAAGAGGAGTATTTTTTGGATAAGTAATGGTATTCATGGAAAATTCACATGTTTTAGTTATTGTTTTTTTCCCTCATACCGATTGGAGGTGGTGTTCTTAATGGAAGAATAACTTTTATAGATTATTCCTATTCATTACATTGTTTCTTTTTCTAATTTTATGTTCTTTTGAATACCATGAATGACTGACTATTCATGTACCTAGAATTATCCTCATCATCATCTTCATTAGAGTTATTTTCTTGGAATGCATTTACAGAGTTGTCATTAGGTTCCTTAATTTCACATTCTTGAAAATTTATATTTTATTATTCATTTTATTCTTCAGTTTATTAATACCCAAAACTTTCTTCCATTTCTAAAATGGCAATCGTAGGTAGATTTTCATTTTGTTTAAGAGGAGATTCCAATGTAAGTTTTTTCCAAGGAGTTTATAATTAAGGATGGACTCTTTAAAAAGGCACATAATTTATTCTTGGGATATATTGATATGGATCATTAATAGTTTTATGAGGCAATTACTTCTTTAAATCCATTATATCATTATCCATTTTATAAAAACATTTTTTATATAAGATTGACATGTATTCTATACTTTACCTTTTGATGGCTCCCTTTTTAATTTCATAGACATTATCATATCATCCTAAAAATTAATAGGTACAGTTTGATCTATAGTTAAATCAACTACTCTATCTCTTCTTAATTGATAACTCACTTTTGGTAATTGAGAATTGATAAAGAATCAATTTTGGTCTTCATCTAGAGGTTTGGAATTCACTAGTACTTTATGTATTATCTTGTTAAAATTGGCTATGAAATCCTTCATAGGTTCATGATTTCTTCATCTAGTTAAGTTGAGCTAGTCATGCATGTGCATCTTTTTCTAGTTTGAATCTACTTTCAAATTTGGTTTTCATTTCATTTTATTTTTTTTTAATGGAGGAAGATGATGAAACCAATTTTTAGCTCCATTATGTAGAATTTCAACAAGTAGTCTCACTACGATGTTTTCATGTTCTACTCCTAGAATTCCAAATGAAATATAAAATGTGGAAATGGGTTTGTCTAGATGTTATTTACCATCACTTTATAATTTTGAAAAATTATTTCATGAAACTTTTGTAAGGTCATGTAACTATCTGAAAATAAAGGGAAAAATTATGTTACCCAAAGGTTGAGCCATGATTAGAAATATTGATTGTAGTTGGATAACAACACCTAGTAGAATAAAAGAATCACTAAATATTATCCCTCTTTGTAAAGGTTTAATTTTATTAGGAGTTATAGGAAGATTAATTACTTTTTTGAGTATACCTTTTTGCTCAAGATTTAGTTTGAAATCATAAGCTTCTTATAGTTGATAAAAAGGACTAATTTCACATTTTGATTTACTAGCTTTAGTGAATCATTTTTGCACCAATTTTTATTAATTGATGAAGAGATAGTGCAAATTAAAGAATTCTCTAGGCTGGTCTTCTTTGTTGAACTCTACATGTAGCTAGTGTCTTAATTTTTTGTGCTAAGATAACACAATATTCATATTCTCCTAACACTTCAATGGCTCTATGAAAATGTGTTGAATTAGTTCTATTATACCATATGAATGATCTCAAATATGAGAAAATATATTCTTGTGTTTGACTTAAAAAATAAATATTGGGTTTAAAAAATGGTGCTTGTACTTCTTAAATGGTCATTAGATGAAATTATTACTACTAATAATTTCTTAGAAGCTATATGAGCTACTTTGTATGCTTGTTTTCTTGTTTTTCTCCTTGAAACAATTTTAGTGTTTCTTTAGATAATGGTATCATTTTATTTCTCTATGTTTATCACCATAATGATAATATTTAATTGAACAAAACTTATCTTGTTATCCTAGGTTATTTGTCAAAAATTTGAGATAATATATTCTTTAGTATCTTCTATCAAATTTAAACTAGGTTGACAATTAGGATTTTTGATATTTAATATAGTCAAGAATTAAAAATACCAATTTTGATTTATTTTTTAATCTATATAGGA
Source organism: Torreya grandis (assembly GCA_037957365.1). NCBI lineage: Eukaryota > Viridiplantae > Streptophyta > Pinopsida > Cupressales > Taxaceae > Torreya > Torreya grandis. The sequence goes on from JARHVA010001186.1 coordinate 3,431,943, forward strand.
TTTTCTACTGTCACAAATAATTTCTTGTATATTTGCATGAATTTTCAAAATGATTTAGAACTAATTTATTAAAACTTTGTCAAAATTCAAAGCAAGTTGTCTGATAAGGGAAATAATATCTAGTTGTTTAGATTTCCTCAAATATAGTTGGGATTGATAGAGAGGTCCTTATATTTATGTCAAAGTCATATGGACAAATATTTCAAAATGTGAATTGCATAAGTATTACATAAATGTTCCATATGGTTGGTGGCAAAAACTATCAGCTTGAAAATTTGTTGAGTGAAAAAATAGGCATTTATCATCAACAGTTAGGGGATAGATTACTTATATTATTATCATGTGGAGATACCTTTATTAAAATCCAAAAATATGGAGTAAAGGAAAATATTTATAATAAAATGGTTTCATATAGGTAGTACTTCCAACTAAAAAGTATAAAAATTCTAAAATAAGGAGGAAAGTATTAAAAAGGGATATAAAGGATAGAAGAGTGTTTTGAAGGTGGGAATAATAGCAAATACAACACATTGAACTCATAAACCTATTATAAATTTCAAGGAAATATGATATAATCTCTCTATTAGGAAACCTTTATCATTCAATAGATAGGAAAGACATATATACATTTGTAAAAATGCACAACATACACCAAATTAACTATATATAATTGATAACATAAAGTATTAATAAGTATGTATTTCCTTAAAAATTTTAAATAATTATTCTCTAACTGATTTAACTTGTTTTGGGAATAATAAAGTTTTATTCTTATTTTAGTTAAAGGTTTGGATTAATAAATTAGTATGGAATATAGTAATAAATACAGTCCTAATTTATGTAACTAATTATCTTTTTCACCTTTCTAAAAATAGCAATTCATAAGAAGAAATATGACTTTGCTAGAAAATGGATTGAGATAGTTGATATAGAGGTTGAAAATGGTTATGCAGGACTAGGAAGGTGTCGTAAACTTGAATCTAGTTTTCATTCGATGAAAGGATAGGAGTACTAAAATGTGGATGCTTTGGTGTCCAAAACCATTGTCCATTCCTACCATTATTAACCAAATTTATCACATAGACATAAGACTTTCTAGGTAGTTACACTATGCCTATGCGAGTGTGCTTATGAAAAATTAAGCACTGGTCATCAATGGAATTTAATATGCATCTAATTTTTCTTCAAAACCCTAACCCTCCATCATGGTTGATAAAATGACATTTGAGTCACTTGAGAAAGAGGGGGGTTAGTGTGAAATATGTACTAAACATATAATCCACACCCCTTGTGTGGGCACATTTCCTATATACCAATACTCTGAAGAGGGATCAAGCCATATGTGGTTCTCCCACCTAGTGTGCTTTATAAAATAGTGTGTTGTGGATGAAAATGGAAAATTGATAATATTTGAGGTGGTTAAGGACTAAGATGAGGATTTGAGTAGGGTTTTAGCTATGCCATGTAATTATGTGTAAAAAATAGGGAGGTTTGCCTTAGTTCTTTATTTGTATTCCTACTTGATTTGTAAATTTGGTCACCTCCTTTGTAAATGAGATTTGAGTGGGCTCTTATAGGGAATAATTGGTCATGGGTTATATGTATTCATGTTAGTCTAACCTAATTAAGGATACAGACTAGATAAAAATGACCATTTAGGTTGAAAGTGCAAATGGATAGGACCATCAAAGATGGGACACTTCTTTATGGGGTGCCAAAGTCCAAATGGGGTGATCCTATCCTATAGGCTCAAAACATGGGAGAATAGGATTAGTATGGGGAATACTATTTATTTAGAAGGTTTTGGATGACTAACAATGATAAAAAGGTGTTGAGAAGGGTCGTAAGAGCATACAAAAAAGACCTATGGATGGGGTGTCATAAGCCACAGTCAAACTAACAATTTAGACATTTTATATGACTACATTTGCCCCCCTTTACCCTAGTGATGTATTAAAATGAAATACCAGGATAAAGGAAAAATAGAAAGAATACCTAAACTTACCTGAAAGTGTGAAGCCCATGAAGATGTGTGATGTTGAGTGTGCATAGAGAGAGCACAACATGAAGCATAAATATGTAAGAGAAAATAAGGAGTAGATCATTTCTTACTAGACATGTTATGTCTAAAATAAGAATTTACAAAGATTAGGTAAAAGAGAGAGGAAGAGAAAGGAACAAATATATCTCATTGGGTACACAAACCAATAAAAAAATTATTGTGATGTTGAGTGATATTGAGCGATGTTGGGTATGTGTTGTACCTAGACTAATGTTGTGAATAGAGTTGAGTGCTCAATTCCTTGAGGGTGGCTCAAGAATACAAAGGGTATCCCTTTGGCTCTATTATCAACCACTATGTGGTGAAGCTATGTGATCATGTGTGTCTTAATCAATGTTTGGACTATGTGTCTAATCCCTCTAAGTAGGTGGATCAATAATGGAAAGGCTAGCTAGTCCTTTGTTTCCATCAATGCCCAGTAAGTGTGAACTATGAACTGATATCAGTATGAATGTGTGTCATATGAGATGGTTCATCAATCCAATGAATCCTTTGTAATCTAAAAATGTGGTGTGGATATCCAAATGTGTACTAAAAACTAGGCCAATCTTGACCACTCTAAAAGGTGGAAATTAGGCTTGTATGAAAGCCACTCCAAAACTAAGAACTAGGATTATATGAAAGCCACATCAAAATTATGCCAACCACCTATAGATAGAATAAGGCATACAAATATTGAGAATACCTAGGTAATATAATGAACTAGAAATAAAATAATGTAAATGTGCCATGTACATTTTCCCCAATCACTAGTGTCTATAACATGGATTCTAATCTTGAAGTTGTACCTACTGCCTAATTTGGAACTAGAATAAAGAGCCATCATGCTACACATGATGCCCATATTTCTAGATAATATTAGTAAAAATATACTAAAACTGCCCAATCTAAACTAGACTATAGTTGATAAAACTATAATTGACCTTATCTTTTTGTCTATTTCTAAAAATTTTGGGTTTTTGGCTATTTGGGTAGGAACACCAAAAAGTGGACACTTTGTTGTAGGGCATTGTAGTCTGAATGGGGCACTCTTGTCATTTACTATTTTTTATGACTGTTTTATGTTTGTCCTTATTTTTTTAGTCTGTTCTACATGTTTTGAATTTTGATTACTATTTTGAGTGTTCTGAAAACTAATTTTGATCAATAGAGGGCTTTGATCTTTATGATAAAAACCCTATTTATTTCCCCCTCTTATGAGGGTGGGATTGAAGACCCTGTAATGACTACCCTCAAAATAAAGAGCATTATAAGTGTGTTATGCTACAAAATACATGATATAGAAATTATGATTGAAAATATGTCTCAAGATATAGCATAGTTTGTGTTGGATATTGTTGGATCAACAAGGGTATACCTAAATAGATGTAGCAATATAATAGCATGTGTAGTATACTAAATTGAAATTGGAAATCTAATTAGTTTTCAAGGAAGATGGAGCATGAGGTCCATCATGGCATATAATATGGTAATATAATGCATGATGTGGATCATGGCATTACAAACAACTAAGAAGCAAAAAAATAAACAAACATGTGAGGCAAGAAGCAAGAAGCATAAAAAAGAGGCCAAGGGTCCAAGAAAACAAGGTACATGGGCACATGTCACTCAAACTAGGAAATAAATCATACAAGGTATGTTTAAATTCCCACATATACATATAATTACAAACAAGCAATAGTGGCATGAGGGTCGTAAGCACATATAAGAGTATAAGCAAAGGACATTGGCAAATGTTCTAAGGCACACACAAGTAAAAAAATAGGAACTAAAAAATGCAATCACATCTACCTACTCAAAGCAAGAAAAGAAGGCATCTAAATGTTATAAATACTATCACATATAACTGATCAAATTAAGAAGTGAAAGTATGTAAAACATGTAGTATAAGACTAGGTAGATGCTAAGAAATACACAAGTGTTATATACTAGTGAGTATCAATAGAATAATATTTGTAAGCTAGTAATAAATATACATCATCATGATAATTAGAGTGTGTGGTGTAGGAATGACACAGCCTAGATGGTGTAGTCATGTAGAAGATGCCCCCTCAATGGGTAGAGTGAATCAATCAAGGATATGGGTGTCACTGTAAATACTCAAAGAAGATCAAGTGAAGCATTGTAATTTAGATTAATCAATTAAAAATAGAATAGATTATAAAAATGTAAGTCTAGCATGGTAGTTTAAATATAAAACATGGATAATGCATATAATTGAAAAAAAATTAGTGTTTTGAGTTATTTGAATGTTCTTTTTATTTTGACATGTTATATTGTTTTTGGTATTTTTAAATAAGCTATGTACAAGTAATAATAAGGAAACTATGTGTAATAAAGTAAAAATAAATCATGTATAATTAATCTAATAAATTATGTTCTAGTAGAAAGAAACTATGTACAAGTAAGGTGAGAAATTATGTACAAGTAAGCATAAAGAAACTATGTACAATAATTGAGTAAATCAGTATATACAAAATGACGTAAAAGACTAAGTTGGATGGGGTAAAGTGTTTAAGGATGGATCCAATTTGGGATGAAGATGGAGGAATTGATCACATCCATCATCAAATGCCTCAAAATCATCATCATAAGTATCATCATATGCCACAGGCTCTATATACATGGTAGTTATCTCCTCAATGATCTTTGTGTAGTCATAGATCTATCACTCATAGTGGTGTCATCTTATGGAGGGAAAATTAATGGTTTCTATAGTGGTAAATATGCCATTTATCCTCTAGGATGTTTAGGTCTTGTAGTAGGCAACCTCAGTGGAAGTGGTAAAGCTAGTGTTAGTGGTGATATAATCTAAATAGTACCTTAAACTTCTAATTTATCCAATCTCTATTGTAAATTTGTACATGAGTCTATGGCATGGCCTATAATTATGTGAAATAGACAAAATGGGAAAACATCCTACTATGATAACCTAATAATATATCTATTTCATACTATAGGTAGTATTATTAATCCATAATAAAGTAACATATGTAGCATAATTTGTGGCTGATGTTATGTGTTGCTTACCTAAATCTAAATGTTGGCTCTATATCCATAAAGGTAACCATGTGAACTATATTTTCCCAAGTGATATATATGTGGTTATGAATGTATATTATATATTAAGAGTGTAGTGTGAGATGTTAAGAGTAATGCAATATGTGTGATGAGGGATCCAGAGTCATCTTGGTACTCTCATGGGCCAACTGATGTAAATCTCAATTCACACAAATAGTCATCTATGAGTGTGGGTGTTGTATCATCATCTAAAGTAGGCTAGGAATATATATCAACATCATTCACATATGGTAAATTAGAATTTAACACAAGGGGTAACTATGATATGGGAGTCTCATCAACTATAGTAAGAGAAGATGGTAGTGTTATGAGAGTATCTATATTTGGTGAAGTGATTATGACTGCTTGAAGAGCTATATCTATAGTATCAATTGGGATTATTGGAACCACTATCAATGATTATGTAATTTTAATATGTGTAGGAACTATGATTGATGGAGTATCTAGAATGGCTAAAGTTACTATAACTAGCTGAGTATCTGAAGCTGAGAAAATAATTGGAAGTGGAAGAGTGTAAGATGTGCTAGTCTTTCCTACCTCATATGTATGTATCTAGTCAAGAAAAATATGATGAGGTGGTGACTGAACTACGATATGAGGTGTCCCATCTAGAAAAATAATTGAAGATGAGTCTATAATTCTATAATATCTGAATGTTTGGTTATCTATTGGGCATGTGTATAGTTATCCTTAATGGAGGAACTTAACATATCAATGAAGAGTGGAAGGAACTGCCTCCATATCATGTATCCAAGGTCATTCTAGTAAAATGTTACAATGAAGAGAACTTGACATGACTTAGAACTATATAGAGATGGTTTTTGGCCCTATCATGATATCTAAAGCAATGGTCCCTAATGTCTATCTTGGTATATCATCAAACCCTGTAATGTTCTTATATGACTTTTTCATGGAAGCCATATCTACACCCAAGGTCTATAAAAATGTAAAATTACATATATTAAGTTTGGAACCACTATCAACTAAAACTCTTTTAACTATAATGGATTTGATTTGAGCTTATATGAATAGTGGTAAATTTTGATCAATAATTATCTGAGAAGACATGCCCTCATGATCAAAAGAAATAACATCTTCTATAGTTTTTAATGTGTTGATCACTAATGTAAAATAAGAAGGCTCTAAATCAATGGGTATAGAAGTCTAAGTGAGTGCATAACAAATAATGTCCCTAAACACATTTTCTTTTTGAAGTATTCCTGACATGGAAATCTTAGTTGGTGTGTTTCTCAACTGATCAACAATATCATATGCAATGTGTAGATCTGTTATGCAGGTGGGTTCGCCCTAGGTTAAGAGGGAATATGAGGGTGGTGAGGTTATTGACTAAGGGGAGGAGGCATGTTGATTAATATCTCTAATTTCATTATCTACTAGCCATATAGGGCTAGTAGTAACTATGAGAGGAGAGCAACTATAGTCGACAGGTTGAGGTGGTAGAGGGACAAAGGGTGTCAACTAGGATCTTTGGTGATGGATAGTGACCTAGGGAAGAGTAAAATGGACCACGCAACATGATTCAACATGGGATATAGGCTCCAAGGTAGGTGAGGCAAGAGGTTTAAAATAATACATGTAAAGTTGATCAATAAAAAGAAAAACATGCATGTGCTCCCATTTATGGAGGAAGTGAATCAGGGATACAAGGCATATGATAAAACTTTACATTAAGGTATAAAAAACTTTTGCATTAATGTACATCGTTAGACCTAGTATAGGCATCTTAAGTCTTTACAAGGAGTACTTGTGAATTACTATGATAAAATAAGAATGAAACTAATTTAGATGAAAGGTGATACCTTAAGAAGTAAAGGGACCTAGTTTATTTAACTAGGGTTTGAAATAAAATGATTTTTAAAATTAATATGGTGAATTTTCAATTTAAATGGAAAATTCTAATTTATATATATAGGAAAAAAATTAGAAATGTACTGCTAAAATTAATAAAGAATTTTCCCTAGGGTTTCTAGTGTTTTTGTGTGTAAATGAAGTAAGTTGGGTTCATCAAATGATTTAGCTTATTTTGGGAATAATGGATTTTTACTCTTATTTTAATTGAAGGTATAGATTAATAATTAGTATAAAATATAGAAATAAATACAGTCTTGATTTGTGTAACTATTTATCTTTTTCACCTTTCTAAAAATAGAAATAAATATAATTTATCAAGAAAATAGATTGAGATGGATGATATAGAGGTTGAAAATGGTTGTGTAGGACTAAGAAGGTGTTATAATCATGAATCTAGTTTTAATTGGGTAAAAATATAGGAGCATCAAAAAGTGGAGACCTTGGTGTCTAGTGTTTTTGCATGTTCCTACCACTATTATCCAAATTGATCACAAAGACCTACAAAATTTTATGTAGTTGTGTTGTGTTTTTATGAGTGTGCCTATTAAAAATAGAGTGTTGGTCATTGATGGAGCTCACTATGGAGTTAATTTTGTCTTCACAATCCTAACCCTCCATAATGCTTGATAAAATGACATTTAACTCACTTGAGAAAGATGGGGGTTAGTGTGAAATATGTAATGAATGTGTAATCCACACCACTTTTGTGGTCACACTACCTATATACCAATACTCTAAAGAGGGATAAAGCCATATGTAGTTCTCCCACCTAGTATGCTTTGTGTAATAGTGTGATACATATGCAAATGCCAAACTAATAGTGTTTGAGGTGGCTAGGGGCTTGTATGAGGATTTGAGTAGGTTTGTAGTTGTGTTGGGTGACTCTATGCAAATAATAAGTAATTTTTCCTTAGTGCTTTATTTGTATTCTTGATTGTTTTATAATTTTGGTCACCTCCTTTACAAATGATCTTTAAGTGGGATTTTATAGGGAATAATTGGTCATTGGTCAGATGTATTCATGTTAGGCTGACCTAATTAAGGATAAGGGCCAGATCAAAATGACCATTGGGGCTTATAGTGCAAATGGAGAAGACTTTAGAGAATGTGACACTACTTTATGAGGTGCTCATGTCCTACAGGCTCAAGACTTAGGGGAACAAGATTGGCATGGGGAATATTGTTTAGATGAGGTGGAATGACTATTAATAAGTTTTTATATGACTAATAATGAGAAAAAAGGTGTTTATAAGTTTTTCAAGAGCATGCAAAAAGGACCTATGGATGAGGTGTCTCAAGCCACACTCAAACTACTAATTTGGACATGTTATATGACTACACTAACACCATCTAGTTTTCACCAAAATGAAAATAACAAAAGTAGATTCAAAAATGAATACTACAAATAAATTTACTAATTTTGACTAGATTATAACAAATGTGATAACATTATACAAATAAAGAATCAAACAAATGTAGATATTAAATACATATATAATCTACAAAGAAATGTCGAACATAAATTTTTAAAAATGTCTTTATATTTATCTTTGTTAGGTTTCAAATACAATGTCCTCTTTCAAATGTTTTCTTAGAAGTTTAACTATCAATACCCTTATAAAATATCCCCTAATTCATATTTATAGGTTTAAATGGATGGTTATAGGGTATAACCACCATTTTTTACTTTTAGGGGATTGTAAAAGCATTTTATATAATTTGCACAACTTTAAATCTAAAATAATACACTAAATAATTTACATGGATTGAAAAAAAACATTGGTGTCTTTACATGAATTTCAAAAGTACAATTAAAATTTTTCACAACTTAAAATTTTATGTTCAAAAATTTGTGTGATTCAAAATTGTAAAAAAGAACTAGTATAATTACATGATTTTAGAATGTGTGAATTAACTATATGATTACAATTATAATTATGAGAATGACAAGATTAAAATTTTGTAAAAAATCATTATTTATCATCCTCACTAATGATGACATGGATTTCTTCTTCTTTTTCAGGCCATGGCTTCTTCTTATAATATTCTTCAAATCTTTGCATGACTTCTAGCATTTTATCCTCATCTAGCCCATTTGAGTATGTGTAAGTTATATTTGCATCATGATATAAATCTAATATATTTTGAGTCATTCCTTATAATCTATTTATAATTACATCAATTTTTCCAAATGACTTAAATACTTGATGCATGTTTGAATTGAACCATAACTGAATGTGGAACTTGGATTTGTAATATTTTCAATTTTTTTTTTGAATTGATCCATAATGACTTATTTAGATACAAATTTTCCTTTATAATATATCATTTTTCATTTTAATCTTATTACATCTCTCAGTATCTCAAGGATACCATCTCCTTCTATTGATTTAGAATCTTCAAATTTATTAACACTTTCTTTGACAATGCAAACACTGAATTTTACAGTTCCCAAAAACTTGATGGGATATACAATTTACTATTTTTGTATGACCTTTTATTGAATTAGGTCATCTAAGAAATAAAATGAGAATTTTTATATTGTATGGATGAACTCATTCCATTTCTACACTTATTTTTCATATTTGTTTTGAGCTTTATTCACTTGATCATATTCAAACTGAATTTTAGAATAGATAGCCAATGTTATTTGAATAATAATGATACCTTGTAACATTCTATCAATATAATCTTTTATTTCTTTGCCCATGTGGCTAATTTAATCTAAAAAATGAAGATTTTATATATTTGAGACTTGATCAATAATTGAATGTGAATATTGAATTAGTTTCACTAATTTATGAACTACAATTGTTAGCTATTTAACTTTTTATTTGAGTTTATTCTTGATGACTTTATCGTGATAAATTTTCTCAAATTCTATTTCAATTGCATACTAAACATTTTATTTCATGCTTTCTATTGTATCCTTCCCCAAATGAAGTTTGGTTATCTGATAGTCAAATGCACTGACATATCTTTGTCTTTTTATATTAGTGGAATAACTACTTCTATATATCTTTCTCCTTTTTATCTATGTTTATTTATTGAGACTATTTTGGGATTTTTTATTGCACGAGGATGAGAAGTAGCTAGAATACTAAAATTAATCTATTTAGGTTTTTCAATTTTCTTTCTTTACTTCATAAATTTATCTAACCAATAAAGAACCTATATGCTAGGAAATTTTTTCACAAGGATAGTACTTGGTTCCTTTTGATCTTAGGAGAAGGGGGATTTGATAAAAAATGAGTTGTTAAAAGTAAAATTTCACCTTCTTACTTTTCTTTTGTATTGACTATTGTCTTAGGAGAAGGTTCGGTAGTTAATTAAACATTTTGAGTAAGAGATACTAGAATTAAAATATCATGCTAAGGAGGAATGGAAGAATACAACAACAAAGATGAATTAGAAGCCATAAATTATCATGTAGTATTAATTACCAGGGGTTGATTTGGGAAAATTTATCTAATAGAGTTTTCTTTAAAATAGATAGATTTAGATTACCTATAATATTTTCACACAATCTCCTTATCTTAAAATTAAGTGATTTTTTTACAAGAATAATTTTTTTGATAGTTTCAATTTCTATTTGAAGCTTTATTTATTTTGGATCCTTGTTGGTTCCTACTATTGTGGATGTTCCTTCTTCTATTTGACATTTTTGATGATAAATCCCTAGTTCAATTTACTATATAGGAGTGGGAAAACTTTATTTTTCAACACTAATGTCATTACCCTTCATCGAATTGAGATTTATATTCAATATGCCCTAAGTTTTATTAATGAGATATGTAGATTCTTTCTTATATAAATAAAGTCTTGGATATTCATATATCATATCTAATAAATATTCATAATCTTCTATATTATTTTTTATTTCCATTATATCTAACACAGTCACTTTTTCTAGGGTGAATCGTGAATAATCACAAATTCTTACCTCATTTTCATCATCATAACCTATAAAGTAGTCTTCAAAGTGATACACATGTTAGTGTGAATAACCAAGAATATTTTGCATCATGGCCCTAATATTAAATGAAGGTTTAATTTAAAATGATTAGAGATTAACCTAAGGCATTTACTCATTGATCAATTTTTATTTGTCCAAATAAGAACAAGTGAATTGACTAATAGAATTAGGAAAATTTATCCAAAACTTATGTTTATAAGAAAATAACTTTTGTGTTCTAGTGAATTATCTCAACAATTCCATCAAAGAACACTTGTCGACCATGTATAATATAATAATATATGTTGTAAATTCATAGCCATAAATTCTTAATTACGTTAAATTTGGGAATTATACAAAACATGTCCCCCATCTGTAAATATTTGTAGAGGTCTAAAATGATAACCCAAAATTATGTGGTTTTATTTTGAACATCTAAATTATATATTATAAGAACATGTCATTTACCTTTTACAAATAACATGTACTTTCTTTCAAAGAGAGATAATGATATAAATAATAAATATTTGGAGTCTACATATCACATACTATGTTTAAACCATTATACAATCTCCTTTTGACATTAACATAAATAGGGTAGGAAGTCATATAGAATTTAGAAGTTGTATTAACTTCTACAATCTACTTGTGAATTGAGTCACTAGGTAACTATCCCTAGTTGATATATTGTTTGTTTTGGTGAATGATCCATATATACTAATGGGGTAGTATTTTTTTGTAGAGGCCTAAATTGATAGCCTCAAATTGTATGGTTCTAGTTAGAACATCGAAATTATATATTTCAAGAACATGCCATTTACCCTACATAAATTATGTGAAAACCATCATAGAATATCCTTATGGTGATAGCATAAACAAGGTATGAAGTCATATAGAATTTGGAATTTGTATTGGATTATACAAGTTTCTTGTGAATTTAGTCACTGATTAACTATTTTTATTTGATATATTAATTTTTTTGGTGAATGATCCATATATACATGTACATCCATTTTTGAAAATTCATAGCAGTTAGGCTTCCCACTATTGTATACAAAATATTAATCGTATCATTTATTTCATTCATGAATTCAAATCTAGAAATATTATTAGGTATCTTTGTTATTATATTTTTAGTCTTTGTTCGCTATTCCATATTAACTCACATTAACTAGGAGATTGTATTAGAGTCACATAATTGTTGACTAGATGGAGTTAAGTTAACAAATTCTTTCCTATTAGGAAATTGAAGTAGATGATTAATGTGTTATAGACTTAAGCATAAGACAAGTTCTCCATTAGGATTCTTAACTTCTCTCTTCTCAACATCATAATTTGGGCCATTGTCAGCACTAGTTTTGGACACTAAACTAAAGTTGGTAATGTTGTTTCCTATGTCAATCCACTATCATGAATGTTTTATTCATAATCTATTTTGTAAACACCACTTATTATATTTTTAGAGACCTCCATATCAATATGTCTAAGGGTAGTTTTAGTTATTTCCTCAACATTTGAGTCTAACTGTGACGGTGGAAATTCTCCTTGAAATTGATACCTCATATATGTGTCCTCTTCTAATAGTATTTTTTTTATGTAGGGGTCTTTTTTAGAGTACTTTTCTTAAGAGTTTATTTGATCAGATTATCTAATGTTAACATATGATGAACTTGCCTATCTTTGAGATCAAAATAAATACCTAAATTGATTTATAATAAGGTATTATGAATGTGTTCAATAAAGAATTAGAAATAATTATGTGTAAATACATTTGTTCAATTTAGGTAGAGTGTTTTATAGAGTGTCAGGCTCTGATAGGATGTCAAGAAGATATTCAGAATCTGAAATCATGTTAAATATGATACCATAATTTTCTATGTGAAAATATAGGTTTTAGGGCATGATAGTGTGATTTATAGGGTATTAGGATCTATGATGTCAAATACATGTGTCATGTTCTAATAGACTATTAGGAAGGTAGTCAAAACCTAATAGTGTGCTCAATAGAGTATAAAAACCTAATGAGTGTATTTTCAAGATTCAAAGTCCTCAAACATGTCTAAAAAATGATGAAAATATGATGATGGATCAAGTAACCCTAGGGATATGATGGATGTTTGTACAACCTCTAAAATCTAGATGATGAATGGAAAAGGTAAGAGTCTTGACTAGATGTTATATAAAATGAAATCTAGAATTCTATATATATCCTTGATGAACAAAATTAAAAGTATCTAAATAAAAACTTGATAAAATTGATGCTAGGACCAAAAAAATTTAAACCCTAATTCTCTTCCATCAAATTGTATAAATGATACAAACCCATGAAAATACCTATAAAATCAGAGATTAAGAAGATGCTAAACTTGTAAAAGGAAAATTGGAGGTTGTAGGATACTAGCAATTTGAGAGTAAACTAGTAAGGATGATCTAAATGAGAAGGATTAAACTAATTATATTTTATGATGTGATTTTTTCACATGTGTGAGGAGTAATGATAGAATATGTGTGCATGTATGAGAAAAAATCATATTTTAATGCTATATTTGGTAGATGACCAAAATTCTAAGAGTATTTTTACAATGATCAAGATCCTTTGAGTGATTTTATGATGATCAGGCTCTAATATATGTTAAAATAGGTCTTAGGGTTTCAAATCTTGTTTAACAATTGATCTTGTTCTAATAGGTATTCAAACACCTATCAAGTTTTAATGTGTGTTTAAACATGTCTTGGGGTCTGACATGTTATTAATAGGTCTTGGGAACACAAAACATGCTCAATTAGTTATTAGGTTATAATAGCTTTTAAAATTTTGATGCTTGTTTAGTAGGTTTTAGAATCCTGAAAAAGACTTGAGTAATTTTTTTGAGTTTTTTTCAACTTAACTTTAAATTTTGACCAAATATTGACCTTTGACTAATATTGACCTAGTTCAAATGAATTTGACTATTTAAAAGTCAAAAATATTTAACATTCTCATATTTTTCATTTTCATTCAAAAAATAGGATAATACTAAGTAAATTGTTGAAGGTAGGTTGATTCAATGATATGGAGCCAAAGTCACCTAACTGTCGAAAGTCCTAACAGTCTAGACCCAAAACTGGGAATCAAAGTAACTCAATTATTATATTTAGTATAGGAATTAACTACAAGATTATAATATTATATTAAAAATTATAAATTGACATTAACTTTTATGACTTATCAAATATTATTAATTATAGTGACTATTATACACATCTTCGATCATAGAATGTTGAGCTTAAAATTACCCATGTCTGGATTTAAAATATAGAAAATTAAATAACTATAGATGATTCTGAGCATCAAAATTTCAAGCATCATATTCTATAATTGCTTCTTCAACTCTACTCTGATGTCATGATTGTAATCATAGTTTCCAAAAATTTAATACTATGTGAGAAAGTAACCTTCTGAGAGGAAAAATAATTATTATTAATTGGATGAATAAACTCACATAGAACATAGAATGAATCATTGTTGCTAAAAGTAAATTGCCAAAATTGGAGGATTAACTATACAAATATATGGAATTAGATCTGCAAAAATGTTACAGTTAATTAAAACATGATTGTTGTTTTATTTTATAATTTTCACATATCAATCAAGATAAGGGGTTAACCTTTATAATTTTTAAACCAAATTGATGTTGAAAAAACTTATAACTAAATATAAAATAGTCTTCAAACTATTAATATGTAAAAAAACATGTAACAATTTCACTCTTTATCATCGCCAATCTATTCACAAATTAATCCTTTAATAAATATGAAATTAGATTAAATATATGTTGATATTTATAATTTAACTACATATTCCTAGTAATTTAAATATATTCATTCTCCTAAATTAGTATGAATTTTTCACACATTATTTTTGCACATCTCAAATACATATGAGTGACTCTTCATCATCATAAGTTTAATCACTCTCATTAATTTAACTCCATCATAATAAATCACATTATGATGATTACCAAAGTAATCAATCATCATGAATGTTAGTTGTTACCAAAAGTATAGTTAAATAAATATTTACATCTTGAAAAAATTTATAAATTGACTACCAGATATTTTTTCCATCAGTGGTGTTATTCTATAGGGATTTTTTCATTGCTAGATATGGAAAATGTATTAATCCTCCTTTAGTGTTAATTTGTAGCACAATGTCTACATACATGTCAATGACATATGAGTTTCATCATCACTAGTTTAATCTCTCACATTAAACTCTATGATAACCAAATGAATCAATCATATTAAATTTTGGACCATAGAATAGATGCCGTAAAAATTTTAAATTACGAAAATCTAAATGGGAGGAATAAATAAAATTTGTGGTGATTTGGAGCTCATCATGAACTAAAATGGTTTTAGGTACATCATAGTCACTTGAATTGGTGCATTAGAAGCCATAAAAAATTGAACATTGAACATGAGTAATAAATTAAATTTAATCAATAGTGTCATTCTATGGGTATTTTATCCTCTTTGAAATAGGAAATGGTTTGAGGAACAAAATATTCACCCAAAATGATGCATTAGGACTTGCAATAAATTGGTCATTGCTTAGGAGGAATAAAGGAACATTACTCATGAAAATTGGCACTCAAGGGAACAACTCAATAATGTTGATGACATTAAATTTATGTTTATTAACATTGAACTTATAAATTATAATTATGACTATAGAATTAAATCCCTCAATAAGATGATATTTTAAAAAAACCAAAATTTAAACACCAATCATTATAATTTTTGAGGTTAATATATCACTACCAAAATTAATTTACCATAATGGTAAACATTATGAGTTTATAAAGGTTTATGAGTAGCAACATTATATATTATTATATTGTTTCCAACAATTTAATTTATCAAATAGTATCTATGTAAATGTCAATGGCATATGAGTTTTCTTGATCACTAGTTAAAATTATAGGTGTAAATTTGTGGTGATTTCAAGCTTGTTAGGAAATGAAATGGTTTTAGGAACAATAGAGTCACTCAAATTGATGAATTATGACCCATTAAAAATTAATCATTTATAGGTTTAAATAAATAAACTTTAATCAATGTTTTTACTTCACAATAATATTTACATCGTTGAGAACTAAAATGGTTTTAGAATAATAGAGTTGCTCAAATTTATTCATTAGTACCCATCAAAAACTAATAATTACTAGGTTGGAATTAATGAAAATTAATCAGTATTGTTACTCCACATAAATTTTGAGCTTGATATGTATTCATATGGTTTTGGGAATAATAGATTCACTTCAATTGGTGCATTATGACCCACCAAAAATTAATCATTGTTGAGGAGGAGTTAAGGAAATTTAAATTACTCACCAAGTTTCAAAATTGAAGGAACTATTCAATAATATGTTAGGGATCAATATTAAAATTTTAGATTATTAAACCTAATATGACTAAAATATCTCTAGAAATAATAGAGTCACCAAATAGGTGCATTAGTGCCCATAAAAAACTCATCATTTCTAGGTTGGAATAAATATTTATAAATCAATGGATTTATTCTGTGATGATTTTGGGATTGTTAAGAATCAAAATAAGCTTAGCAATAATAAAGACACCTAGATTGATTTATTATGACCCATCATAAACCAATCATTACTAGGTTGGAATAAATTAATGGAATCAATTTTGTTACTCCATGTCAATTTTGGGTTAATCGAGAACTAATATGGTTTCAATAACAACATAAACACTTAAATTGATGCATTAGGACACACTAAAAACTGACAAAAAATGGTCACTATTTAGGAATAAAGGAAATTTAAATTAGTCACCAAATTTTTAAATTGAGGAAAGTATTCAATAATATGTTAGAAATTGAGATTATTTTTTTAGACTATTAAATCCAATATACCCAAAATGGTTTTGATAACAATATAGTCACTTAAATTGATGCATTAAGACCCATCAAAAAATAATCATTTCTATGATGTAATATATAAACATTAATCAATATAGTTACTTCATGGAGATTTTTAGATCATCAAGAACCAAAATTCTTTTGAGAACAATAGAGTCACCCAAATCAATGTATTAAGACCTATTATAATCTAATCATTTTTAGGTTATAATAAACAAAATTTAATCAATGTTTTTACTCAATAGAAATTTTGAGCTCATAGAGAACTCATTAGTTTCGAGAACAATAGAGTCACCCAAATTGGTGCACTAGGAACTGCTAAAAAATAATAAAAATTGATCATTGTTGAGGAGAAGTAAAGGAAATTAAAATTACTCCCCAACTTTGGAAATTGATGGAACTATTCAATTATATGATATGACTCAATATTAAATTTTTAGACTTTTAAATCCAATATATAAAAAGAAATCATCATGAAAATAATTCAATCAACTATATTAAGGATACATGATAAATTGATAATGATATTAGTATTTATTATAAAATAATCTTAAGTAATAGGAGTATTTGGAGTACCATGCCAACAATAATATGGGAAAAACAATTCCAATATTATAATTGTTTACGATTAAATAGTAGTGTTATTAATCATCATGAAATACTCTTTTTTTAATATCAATTTCATGTATCATGTTTTCCTTATATATGACTATCATTTTACGATAGTTAGAAAAATGTCCATATTTCCTATGTTTTTGGAAAACATCCAATTACAATTAGTAATAGAGTATGTTGTTAACTATAATATTTTCAATTATACATTATAGTATTTTTTGATATTATAGTAACATCATTTTTACTATTAATGTTTCAAAGTAACTTTATGTAAATATTTTCATGTGAATCATTGTGTCATGGGTAGGAAAATTATAGAGGCAAGAATTTTGAATGACAATGATGGGTAGGAAGATGGGGATCTACATCAATAATCCTTCAAAATTGGTAGTAATAGACATGAAAAATGTGTCAATGGGTAAGGTACCTATCTCATAAATTTTTTTTGAAGAATCTACAGGCCTTAGGAAAGGAACATAGTCAAGGTCCACAAGTCTTGGCTCCCACACCCAACAAAGGTAAGCAACAAGTCTCATGGGTAGATTTTGTCATAGGGGAATGCCATCATGTCATCCCTTTTGAGTCTTTCCTATTACCTTCAAGGTAAATTAAAGATGTACGTCTCAAGGTTTTGAATGGCATCGTCAAAAACATTGATTCTTCTCTTTTGAATTCCATCTTGGCAAACTTTAACAACTTCTGCCCTAATATCGACTCTTTTTAAAAGTGTACTAATCTCAAATGGAGACCTAAAGGACAAATCAACATCATTTACAATCCAAATAATTTCTTGCTAGTTAATTTTACCCATCCTAATGACAACCTTATGAATTTTACAGGTGGGTCATTGTTTATGGATAAACCAGTAATCTATCTTCATAAATGAAAGGTAGGCCTGAATATTAATAGATTAATCTTAAAGGATAACCCAGTTTGGGTCATCTTTACTAAAATTTCCCTATAATTCTAGACACCAAAAGTTATTTTTGGAATTGATAAGGCCCTAGGGCAACCCATTTCCATCAACTCAGTTACTAGGTTCATAAAGAGGCTTCTTGCAGCTAGGTTTTATGTCTTCATTCCTACTAAGAAACCCTTAATCCATTCCATTAAAATCAAGTGCATTAATTTTAAATATATTCAAAGATTTGTAAGACCTATGACATCTTGAGCCATCCTTCCAAAGTTTACCCCCTGCTCAAGAATATGTCTATTCCACCCTCTCCATCTTAGGATAGGAAGTCATCACCCTAGGTCCCCCCTCCCTTACCATTTCTCCCCATCCCCCCTCCTGACCCTCTCCTCCCCCATGGCCCCTCCTCTTGGGGCCTTCTCCCCTCCCCCTCCCTTTCTTCCCTCTGCCTTCTTCCCCAAACCTTCCCTCCCCCCCTCTCCTCTCCCCAATCCACCCTCTCATCTCCCTTTCCCCCTTGGCCCCCATTATCCCTCCCCTCACCTTTCATTTTTCCTCTCTCCCCCACTTTCCTCCCCCATTTCCCCTCCCCCTTTGTGCCCTCTCCCAAGATGGATTCGGCACCTCTCAGCTTGGGGAAAAAACTCTCTGTAGAATTGATATCCCACTCGACACTTAGAATTCTTATCACCCCATTTGTCTTTGACCTTAACTTCCCCTCCTAGTCCCCACCCTTACCCTCATCATGTTTCCCTTATATAGGACATTCTAGCTAAAGCCACCTTTTTCTCTTTTATGGGCTCCCCCTCCCCAGACATCCCCCTTCACTCTCTCCCCCTGATCGCTTCCTATCACTTGCCTTGTTCTTCACTTCTATTAGATGACAATCTAGTTTTATAGGAAATCCCTATTTAGTATTCTCTAAGGTTTCTTGGGTGTGAACCTAAATGTCTCATATGTTTATAAGTTCAATGTTCCTCAGCCATCAAAAGATAAATATCTAGTTTACTCAAGGATCAAGTTGAGATAAAGTGGGAAAAATATCATAATAAAAAGGGTAGGAAAAAAGTAAATGTTGGTTGTGAACTAAAATTAGTAGGAAGACCCTTATCCTAGAGCTCTAAATGAGTAGAAATAGATATACAAGTTGCTAAGGGCACATAGATGACCCTTAGGCACTATCCCAATAATAAGATATGAAATTCCTCTCTTGGAATATTAGGTACCTAAACAACCCCTCTAAATAGAGTCTAGCTAGAAATTTAATTTTGAAACACAAATTAGATATTATTTGATACAAGAAAACAAGATGTTAGCTAGTAAGTTCTTAAAGATCAAGTCTAATATTTGGGGAAATTAGTATTATAGTCTTAGTAATTCCATAGGAGTGTTAGGTGGCCTAGTGGTTTTTTAGGATCCTATGGTCCTAGAGGGTAACCCCATTCTTATCGTAGAAAATCATATCTTATTCTCCTTAAATCTTTAGGATAAGAACAATGGGATTCTTAAAAATGTTTATGCTGCAAACACTAGAACCAAGAGGAAGAAGTTATGGGATAATTTAATATCAAAAATCACTTTAACATGAACTAGCTAATCACTACATATTTTAATTCCCCATTGTCCCTAGGGGAGAAGAAAGGAGGTACCAACCACCACTATGACAACATGATAGGTTTGAATGAATTCATTACTAATGATGGCCTTTATGATATGGAAGTCAAATTAAATCAATATACATGGTCAAATATAAGGCTAGGAGACAATCTTATACAATTAAGACTAGATAGGTTCATAATACCTTTAATTTGGATCCATACTTCCTCCTATCTTCTCTCATCTCTCCCCAGTATTTGGTTTAATCATAACCCTCTAGTGTTTTAAAGTTATAGGGTCTCTAAATTAAAGGACATACCATTTTAATTAAAAAAAAAGTGGTTATCTAACTAGACCTTGGAAGGACATGTTAAGGAGTGGTGGAGTATTCTTATCCAAGGATTAGCCATGTTCCTTCTGTCTATGAAACTGAGACATATTAAAAACATGCTTAAAATCAAGAAAAAAGAAGTATTTGGTAATATTTTCATCCAAAATAATTTCATAGAGGATGATATTCATAAATTTTAACTAGAAATTTATGTTTAAAGGAGAAGAACTCCTCAATATGCACCATAATCTTGAAGTAAAGGAAGAAATATATTGGAGGTAAAAATCTAGAAAGTTATGGCTAAAAGAGGGGGATAGAAATACCAAATTATTTCACATTTTTTCTTCTAAGAACTATCAAAATTAAATCATCATGTATTTCCAAGGAAAGTATGGTATTTTTTTCAAAAAATAGGAGGACATTTCAAATCATTTGGTTAATTATTTTAAATCCTTACTTTCCTTCTCTCCCCCACTAGATGCAGGACTTGAGGATCAAGTGGCTAATCTATTCAATAGGGTTATTTATTAGGAAGATAATGCTTCCATTATTAACCCCCCTTAAGAAAAGGATATTTTAGTGATTATTTTTTCATTAAAAGGGGACAAAGCCCCTAGACCAGATGGTTTTCCCCTTTTCTTCTTCTATGTCTTTTGGGACATCATCTGTCAAGAGGTCTACCTGGTAGTCATGGAATTTTTCAAAGTAGGTACCTTGCTACAAGACTTTAACAACACTTTCTTGGTTCTCATCCCCAAGAAATTGGGATCTTATAATGTATTGAAATTCAAACCCATTATCTTGTGCATCATATTTTATAAAATCTACACCAAAGGCCTTTTGCTCAAACTTTAACTCTTGCTCAACAAAATAATACAAAAATAGTAGGGTGTTTTTATGTATGGTATATTTTTTTTTGATGGGATCATAATTGTTCATAAAATCATTCACTAAGTGTCTCACTCAAACCATCAAGGTATGTTTCTCAAGATTGATATGAATAAGGCCTATGACTAGGTTTCTTAGTAATTCCTTGACAAAATTCTAGGTAGATCTGGTTTCAACTTCTTGTTCAAAAAATTAATTGCCTCTTGTATTTTTAACCCTTTATTCTTTTTTATTATCAATGGTGTCCCTAGGGGTTTATGTTAAACTAGGAGAGGGTTAAGGTAGAGGGATCCTCTCTCCCCATACTTATTCATCATTTTGGTAGAAGCTTTGAGTCGACTCATTATCAAGGCCAAAACCTCAAATATCATCAAGGGAATCATTACCATCCCTAATATGAGTTTGATCACTCATCATAATTATTAATGACATGATAATGATGGGGGATTCTTTGGTTTCAAAATCCAAGTGCTTTAAATAAATTCTTGAAGCTTATAAAGTGGTTTTTGGTTAGATCATGAAATTCTTCAAGAGTTCCCTCTTTTTCATTGACACCCCCTTGACTCTTCAAAATAATTTTTTTTAAGATTTTGGGTTGTGCCATAATTAATATTCCATATACATATCTTGGCAGCCCCATCTTTGATGGTCCTTTGAAATTCAAGTTTTGGACCCACCTCATTGATAGGATTCAGAATAAACATATAGGGTAGAAAGGGAACCTTCTATCTCAAGTTGCCAAATTCCAACTTCTAAAGAGTTCCCTTAAAAGTATCCCCATATAATTTATGTCACTATTTGATATTCTAGGTAGAATCATTGATCAAATAAAGTAAATTTAGAAAAACTTCCTCTACTGAGGTTCAGAAGATAGATTCAGGTTTTCGCTTATCTCTTGGAATTAAGACTATTAACCTATTCCAAAAGGAGGTCTAGGGTTACGAATCATTAAATCTATGAATCAAGATATTATATAAAATCAAGGTTTTAGGGTTATTAAGGAATAAAATTAGTGGAACATAATCGTTAGAGCCAAATATCTTCTTTCTAGGAAAGGCCATCATTTCATTTTGAAATCTGGCCCTAATAATGGCTCTACTTTTTGGAAAGCATTATAAGTGGGCAAGGATCTGTTATAAAAAGGACTCAAATGGAATGTAGGTAGAGGTAACATTTTTGACTCCTAGGGTGACCAATGGATTAAAACCTCCCTTGGAATCCACTTTTTAAGACCTAAACCTAATCTATTTCTTTAAAGAAAACTATGGTCATAATGTGTCAAATTATTAGGAAATAAGGAACAACAGAAAGTGTTGGAAAGTTATGACTAAAAATAATTTGGATCAACAAAAAACCCACATGCTCCAAGATCTTAATGAATCTATCCAACATATTTATATCAACCATGTTCCAAAGGAGGATTCTCTCATATGGAAACATGATCCCGGTGATCCTTATTCCATAAAGCCTAGTTTCTCTTCCCTTTAGGGTTAGGAGGAAGAGAAATTCAACTAGAAGTCCCTCTGCCTTGAAAACATCATACCCAAAATTAGTGTTTTCTTTTGGCTGGCAGTCTAGAATAAGATTTTAATAATGGATAATCTAATCAAAATAGGTATAGCCATTTCTAACAAGTGCTTGCTTTGTAAACAAGAAGTTGAGATTATGGAACATTTATTTCTCTATTATCTATTCAATTCATCCATTTTTATGCTTTTGTTTAACTTTTTTAATTTTTCTTGGGTTACCCCTGGGTCTATCATGGACTTAATAACCCAATATAATCCCCCTTGGGAGGCTCCCTCACTATATTTTTGGTAGTACCTAGCCCTCCCCCATATTTTCGGGGCATTTGGAAAGCCAATAATTCATTCATTTTCTAGAATCATCAACCTCACCCTACCTCCACCTTTAAAAAGGTTTTGGATTTTATGTAGGAAAACTAGACAACCTTTGCTTCTTCATTTGACCAACCTAGTTCGCCTTTCATCTCTAGGATTATGACCCAGCCTAATCTAGTCATCCCTGGAAAACCCCAAGTTAAAGGAGTGGACAGGTCTCAAGTTAAGTGGTCACCTCCCATTCCCTATTGGGTTAAACTAAATTTTTATTGGGTATTTTTAGGGAATTTAGGCCCAATAGGGGCAAGAGGTTTGATTAGAGACTTTTTAAGAAATATCAAAGTAGCCTATGTAGGGCTACTAGGGATCCAAACTGATCTTGTCTCTAAAGCAACTACAGTGTTATGGGGTATTTAAGAGGTAGTTAATCTAGGTTATGAGTTCACATATATAGAGGGGGACTCAACAGACATCCTCAAATACCTTAAAGGGCTTTCTCAACCTTCATGGAACATCTCCAAAATCATCAGGGGTGCTAAAAACTTGCTGAGCCATTTCAAAAGAGTCCTTATAGATCATACTTATAAAGAAGACAACACAGGAGGGGATTGTTTGGCTAACATCAGAGTCCTTATAAATCAATATGTCACTTGTTATGGGATCAAATTCTTAGATGATGTCATTTGAATCATTGAGACCAAAAAAGCACATATCACACAAAGTCATGATGCTTAAATTCATGATGAGTAGATTATGTGTTATGTCTAATGATTTTCATGTGTGTAAATCTCCTATTACCAAGTAGTTTCATGAGTGGTAGGTCATGAGACTTTATTAAATGGTTAAATGGGGCCTAGATCCATTCATGGAACACCTAGTAGGGCATGACACAATGCTCTCAAAATATTTTCCCATGGTTATAAAAATCATGAGGTGAGAATGCACAGGTTGAAGATTTAGATCACAAAAGAGCTGATAAGTGATATCATAGGGATATAATGTCATGAAGTTAAGGCATTCAAAGATAAGAGACAAAAATAGGAGGTCATGAATATATTATTCAAGAAATAAAATCACAAACTGAATTAATCCACCAATAAAGGGTTTTTACATGCTATTTTGTTGAAGAAATGGTCAGAGGTATGTCTTCAAATTATGAGATATATTATCCTTGAGGGAAAACACACTATTTTCTATTAGCATCACTTCTTGATCCTGAATCATTTCAAGGATCATTATATCAATATTCATTTTTTCCTATTTCAATCATTAGAAGCATTTATTCTAAACTTCAAGAATAATCTGGTGATGGATTTAATCCACTAGGGCCTCATCCTCTCATCCATTAAATGGGGGAGTTGATATGGTCAAAGATTATTTCAGAGGCCATAGTCATCAATAGTGAAAAGGATGACTTAGAGGGAGAGGGAGAGCATTTCTCTTATATGGGATCCAAAGAGGAATAATAGGAGAAAGGTTTGGGGGATCTGAATGCTTGTGTACATGAAAAAACACAAACTTGACTTGGGAAACCCTTCCTTTATTCAACCACTTTATTCTAAAGGAAAGGTGGCCTTGGGCGTTGATGTTAATGAGGAAATTGAGGATTCTCTACAAAAAATTTACATGAAAATTGAAATAAAAATCTCCTTTGTGGAGAAATAGATAAATAATTTGAGAGGCTTAGAGACTCCCTATACCTCGATAAGATAGAAAACAATGATGAAACAGACCACTTGGCTCACACCCCCAAAGGGAAATCAACCCAAAAAGGTAAAAAGTAGGAAGTCACCTGGGCTTTCGAGGAAGATAAAAGAGAGACCCTCCACTCAGACCTCAAAAGGAAGAGACTAGACAAGGATGAGGACAATTTCATCAAGAGCCAAACCAAGGGAAAAATAAATAAATTCACTAGTGTAGAGACCAAATAACTAGTCACTTACTCTAAATTGGATTATTTTATTGATCCCTTTTTTGCTTATTTTGTTTTTGGTTTTTTGGCTATCAAATGGCTAATGTTTGGTGACTTTGAGGCTATTCCATTGGGTGAGCTTGTTCCCCTCCTTTTTATTATTTTGCCATTTCATATATATCTTTCAGTTTGCTATTGTATAGGGTACAGGTCCCTTCAACCAAAATTTTAACCTATCTAATACAAAATAATGTAAAAATTAACATAATTTAGTAGATTATTATTAATTTTTAGTGGGGGCTAAAATACAATCTAAATAAGTTTAATAGTAGCTAGTCATGATGTACCTTCTATAGGTTCAATGGTGAGTACTGAGATTTCTCAAGATAGTTCAAATGTATACCATAATAATAAGTATTTTAAAATATTAATAATAATATTAAAATTAGAATCTTTATTATTTTATTTTTATTAAAATTTAGATTGGTATGTCATTGACTATAAGAGCTAATTATTAGGCCAAAGTAGCTTAGTATAAAAAAATACAATTTACATTCTTATTTTTAGTACTCTTTTTAATTGTTTAACATAACATGTAAATATTTTCAAATTTATAAGACATTAATTGGATTATTTTTACTAGTATCCTTTCCATGGTTTTATATCAGAGTGGGAAAACACCAACATTATTTAGAGCTTTCTTAGGATGGACTTAGTGCAATTAAAAGGATGAGTATTAGCTTGTTATATGTCTATGCAATGGTTCAAAATCATTTCAAGTAATATATTGCATTTAATTATAAGGATGTTTATTTTCTCATATTATAGTGTAATGATGAGAAGGTTCAACATCATTTCTTATTTAGAATGATTAGTTTCTGTAAGATCTAATTCCCAAGATCTTCGATCAACATAGTGAAATAAGGATCAGTTCCATTCTACTTATTAGTAGACAATGTGTAATGGTTTAAATTAACATAACATGTAATTTATCTTTTAAAATAATAATATTAGTCTAATAATTTAGGATTAATAGTAGTTTCTCAAAAATTAGACTGGGTGGTTGCCCACTCTAATTGAGGTTTATAATGATGGAATGAGTGGGAAAATATTATTTTCATGTTTGTTTTTATTATTATGTGAAAATTATGGTCCAAAACCATTGTAGGTAATATGGTACAAACATAACATGTAAATCTTTTCACAAAATAATAGTCTTCCAATAATTTAGGATTAATAGTAGTATCTCAAATTTTAGACTAGGAGACCAACCACACTAACTAAGGTTTATAATGGTGGACTTAGAGAAAAATGATGTGTTACCTGATTATTTTTAATAATCTTAAATTATGCTTCAACATGATTGTAGGTAATATAGTAAAAAAAGGACATGTAATTATTTTCAAATAATAATAGTCTATAAAAATTTAGGATTAATAGTAGTTTCTCAAATTTTAGACTAGGTGGCCACTAAATCTAACTAAGGTTTATTAGGATGGACTAATTAAAAAATGTATGAGCTACATGTTTTTTTTATTAATCTTTGTAAATTATGGTTCAACACCATTCCAAGTAATATAGTGAAAACTAGACATGTAAATATTTTCAAATAACAATAGTCTGCCAATAATTTAAGATTAATAATTGTTTCTTAAATTTTAGATTGGGAATATACCACTCTAGTTGAGGTTTCTCAGTATAGATTAGGTGAAAAAGGATGATTTAGATGCTTTTTGTTAGTATTTTGAGTAAATTATTGCTGTCACATCAACATTCTAGGTAATTATATAGTGAAAAAAGAATTAGTAGTTTTTCATTTAAGGATAGCAGTCACATAATCTAAGTGCTAATTCTCAAGATGATCCATTTTTAATGTGAGTGATAATTATTATTGTTTTTATATATCATGGGCATGGAAATTATAATATAAATCTAACATAAGTTCAAACACATGGTGAGATGTAATTGGCTTACATCCTCACAGTGATAATTCCCCATGTGGTGAAATGTCATTGGATATTATGTAGGTTATGTAAAAGATTGTAATATCATTCATTTAAATAATTATACATTAAAATTTTATTTTATCTAGATAATATAAATAAAATAATTTGTATTTAATAGTTTACAATCACATACTTTAAATTTTCAATATATTTGAATTATTCAAAATAATCTTATCATAGCTCAATATAAAATTTTATACTATACCATTCATAATAATAATTGTTTATAAAAATATTATTGAACTTTACTAAAATAAATTTCAATTTTTTAAAAATAATATTAGTAGTTATTATAAAAAATAAAGGAACTTTAAGAAAATTATGTTTACTCTTATAATATCATTTTTTCAAGCTTACAATATTAATTATAATATATATATATATATATATATATATATATATATATATATATATATATATATATATATATATATATATATCATTAAATATAAAATCTTATAATATACCCTAATAATAATGGATCCTACTCATGGATTAGGGATCTTCCGTATGAGAGATTTTGAGCCTTTTGATCAATGTCTATTTTTATGTCCCTATGGTTGATTTGGGAGGTGAGGTTTTAAATGATTAATCCTAGTTTTATTTAGTTGATGTGCTTTATTGTTTTCACAATTTCTTGATGAATGTGGTTAACTTGCATGCCTAGATTTCTAAGCATTAGAAACCCCTTATGTAAAAAACCTTTGTCATACATATATTTTCAAAAATATTTTTCATTATTATTTTCTCTTTGTTGCCGATATATATTAGTTCTTGCATTTGGGCCCTTAGACTAGGGGTAAAACTTTAATATGCATGAAATTGTGGTACTTAGCTTTTAATATTGACAGTGAATCTTTCATTATTGCTCTATTTTGGGATAGGTTTCCTCATTTACCTATATAATTTTATAAGTATCATTATCTTCAATCCGTTGGTAGCTAAATTGGGTATTTTATCTCTTTTGCTCCTAAGACTAATGACCACACATGGACTACATTTTATTGTATGTGTATTATCATGGATCTTTTAAAGGTGTTCATATACGTTATTAATATCAAGATTAATAATATAATTTGGACTTAACATCTAGATTAAAAAAGGATAAATTTTATATGTAGAAGATTATTTTTTCAAGGGCATGTCAAAAATGAATTCCCTAATCAATCTTGTGACCAAGTTGATAGTATGTTAAAATTTGGAAAATTTATGAGTTGGTAAAAATATACAGAGGTGGATCATGTGGTCCTCTTTGGAAAGGTTAAGGATATTTTTTCTACTATGAATAATATTAAATATTCACCAAATCCATTAGAATATTCCTCTATGGTGATCTTTTCTTCAACGTCTATTAAAATTATTATTCCTTGTGGTAAATAAGACTCTATTTTGGATGAGCCTACACCAAGGTATCCTTGAATTTGGTTAGGTTTCTTGTTAAAATAAATGCATCCCTAGGTAAGTAAAAAAGGTTTGGAGCCAAAAAGGGGCCTACCCATGGACATGTTTTTCCTAGAAATTGATAAATCTAAACTTTTATAGATAAGTTGAGATGGCTACACTCAAAATTTGAGGATGGTGTAAAAACATGAATTGTAGCATTTTTAGTCTAGTTTCCAAAATACTATTATTTTTTAAATTTTAAGTATAACTAGGTCAAACATCTGAAATTTGAATAAGGACTCCTATTTTTTTAGGAAAATAGACTAGATAGTCGGTTATGTGGCCCCTAATTTTTTTAGCATCATTTAACATTGTTTTAAACCATTTGGTGAAACTTTAGATAAGATCATCTAGTTTGTAACCTATGTTTTTTTTAAATTTTTATATGAATATTTATTAATTTTAAAATTTAATAGATCCTAAAAACTAATAAAAAATGGATAGTTAATTGTGTGCCCCCTAACTACCTCAAAAAAATGGAAACTAGTAGATTTTTTTTGAATGTGTGTAGAATTAAAGATAGTATGTAACCATATTTTTTTTAACATTTAGATAAATATAAAAGACACACCAACATATATAGGCATGCATATTTGAGGCATGTAGTGTCTTAAAAAAATAATTAGTTAGAAATCAACATAGATTAAAACCTTAAAGTAGTCCAAAAATTATACAAATCATATATTTGGAAAGAGTAGAGCATGCTCATCATCTTGGTAATAGTTTTACTAATTTTCTCACTAAAATTCATAATGTATTTCATGATGGAAATTTAATTTTGTTGTTTTCTATCAAAATTCTAATATTCATTTATATGTTGATAAATCCAAGCCTTTGGATCAAGAATCCAAGCCTTTTCTGAGTTAAAAGTCTTATTTTTGAGTTAAAACAAACATAACACATACACATTCCTTTCGCATTTCACTAAAAGTCAAAAATATATATATTGGAAGAATTGTCTATGTTTATTCATGTAATTTGAAAGTAACATGTAAGTGTTATAAAAGGTATGCTTTCCTTTCACATTGCACAAAAAAACCATAAAAATTCTATTAGAAGGGGTAAATGGATTAATTGGAAAGGGTGGATGGTTTCATAAAATAAATGTTACTTTTATATTATTACTTTTATATTCCTTATACTTTAAATTTATTTTAATAATTATATGTTTAAATTTATATTTTTAATTTTATATTCTTTATATTTTAAAATTATTTTAGTCAATATAATAAATTAGGTTCAATCTACATCTGATGGAGTTAGTCTTACAATTTCACACCTTAGTGTAAACACTTAGTTTTTTCCACTTTCGTGCCTAACTTGGGATTCATATCAATTGCTAGAAAATGACACAATTTAAGCCTATAAATTGCCTAAATTTCACAAATTCATCAGCATAAAAGATTCAATTCCATAGAAATGTGATAAGTCTAATTTATTTGGTGTATTACCTTGTATGCACTAATAACCTAGTTCAGTTTTAACCCTAGTCAAATTATGACCTAGTAATATGACACTTTTGGCATTTCAAGATATTAATTCAAAACATTTAAAATAATTTACAAAAACCAAAAATTAATAATAAAGATTAGTTACACTAAAAATTTTAATTAACTTTCTTAAACAAAAATTTCAAATTAAATTTGTGAATTTCAATTATCAAAAAATGAATTTTTAGCCAAATATGAAGTCAAAATTCAAAGGATCTCATAAATTGATTTATTATTTCCTAAATATTCCAAAATTATGAGTCAAAAGCTCACAAATATCTAAAGTTATTTGTCATTCCTCACAAATATCTAAAATTGAGGTGTCAAGATCTTAAGAGTGCTTTGACCCAACCTAGGGTTTGCTTGACTCAACTTAGGTTATTTAGACTCAACCAAAGTTTTAATTTAACCTAACCTCCATAGGGTTAGATTTAGTTCTTAGAGATATAAATATAATTTCCCATACCATATACCAATAAGTTTTTTTATGTAAGTTTATTCTACTATAATACCTTCAAGAAGACATTGAGAGTCACATTAAAATGCTCATTTTATACAAAGCTTCACACCAAGCCACAAGTGACCATTTGAGAGGTGATACCACTATGGAAAAGCATTTAAAAGAGTATATAATTGTCATAGATTTATAATGATTATCTTTATACCAACAATTGGACTTCAAATTCAATAAATGAAATAAATTACTTGTGTTGTTTTTATCTCTATTTTTTGGTATTGTTCATTATTTTATGATCCCCCTAGTTCTTAGGCAAGAGTATTTAGTTCTATTGTATTTTTATGTTTGATTTTTTATTATTTGGACTGACAAGGAACCAATAAACATTTATGTGCTTTTCAAACACCTAATATAAATAATGGTACACCCAGTGGGACCATGCATCCTATATGTCCAAGGAAAATGATATACTAGATTTTTTTTTAATAAAAAATACATTTAATTATTAAGTATTAGAGTTTTATCCTTGAAATTAATGTCATTGTAATTTTTATTAATCAATACCTTCACCCTATGTAACGGTGGCTTCATCATTCCCATGTTTTGTTTATGATCTTTTTTTTGTAGAAATGAAAGCTTCAAAACAATGGATTTGACCTACTAAATGGTGGCTTGACTATCTAGAATTGGTGGATTTGATCTTGCTAAACAATAGATATTCCAAGTAAAATTTCATGTGATTTTGATAAATTCACCTATTTTTTTAATCTATAATCAATCACTTTTCCTGATCTAACCAGTGGATTTTCCCTATTTAATGTTGGCTTCACAAAAGTGCTTTTTATCTATCTATTCTTGTAAGAAAACAATGGATTTATAAAAATGGTGGTTTAACCTTAGTAAATCGTGGCTTCACTCTATGTTTTCAAGAAACATGAGATCTCAAAATGGTTTTTGTTTATTCATTTTATTTATATCCTAAAATCAAGCAAACCCCATAACATTTTTATAGGAACTAAGGTGGAGAGAGAGAGAGGCTTAGGTATTTCTAAATCTCACATAAAGTTTTTTTATGCTTAAAATTGACCTAATAACACTTGCATTTTAGCATTTTAAATTTTTTTACAAATGCAAACAAGGTCAATGTGCTAAAATTTCAATCACATTAGAGTTAGTGCTATTAAAAGGAACATGCATATTAGTTAGAGTTATTAGGAGATTTTTCTTTTTTTTTTTCTTTAGTTAGTTTCAAATTTCATAATTTATATCTATTTATTTGTGTAAAATCAAGAACTATAACATGTACACTCTCCCCCCATCCACTATCGGGAA
Source organism: Torreya grandis (assembly GCA_037957365.1). Classification (NCBI taxonomy): domain Eukaryota; kingdom Viridiplantae; phylum Streptophyta; class Pinopsida; order Cupressales; family Taxaceae; genus Torreya; species Torreya grandis. The sequence continues at coordinate 3,463,660 of JARHVA010001186.1, forward strand.
CTCAGGTGACCAAAAGTGCTTAGTTTATTTCCTTTTTTGTTTGGTCTTGTTAGAAAGAATGTCATGTGTGATCTTCCCAAGATATAATTGACTTGGGTGACGTAGAAACAACCTCTAAAGTGTTTTAATTTTATTTTCATGCATTTGGCTTCTAAGTGGGATATTTTTCTCCCTCATAAGTTCTCTAGGGGTGAATTGAATTGGGGTTTCATCTCTGAGCATCATACAAACCCCACTCTATGGTAGGGTATATAAATTAAGCACATAATACTAGGATTTCCAAGGGGATGAGTGACTAACCTCTCTAATCCTAATGAAAGCCTAGGTTAGGTCTTGATAAAATAAAAATTTAGTAAGTAGCATATGGAAAGAGTCATTTTGAAAAGGAATAGACATTTACGTATTAAGTTAGCATGTATGAACCCAATTTATGTGATTGTAACCTTGTGTTAGATAGACATGAGATCATTTAGTGCATTAAAAACTTATATATTTTAGTCAAATACATTTAATACATAATTTATTTCCAAATATAGAGCATTCCTCAGTCTATGTTCATGCCATGTTACAATTATTGAGAGATAGAGGGGGCGTAAAATCTCTACCTACACCTCTACTTTAATTTTTGGATTAATACTTAACTCCTCACAACCATTGGTATATCAATGAAAACATTGGCAAAATTTATGCACACTCATGTTAGTTTTAGGGATAGGATGATCCATTAGTGTTATTTCTGTTTTATTTGATTTACTTGTGTGTTTTAGACTAAACTTATTTATTTGTATTATCAATTCAAAACAAGTCCAAAATAGTCATGCTATTTTGACACAAATTTAGCTTCAGAGGTGTTACTCTACCAATATTATGTCACACCTTTTGTGTTAGAGTTTTATTCCAAAATTGGTTGTGTGTCACTTGTTTGAATGGGGTGTTATTACATTACCCATTTCATCTCAAAAATTTTACTTGGATTTTTGAGTCCAAAACCATCTTACCATTTATTTGAAGGAAACTTATTACGCTACCTAAATCATTTAAAAACACTTGTCATTTCTAAAAAAAAGTTCTAAACTATTGTTATATCTCTTTTTTCAAATGCATAGTTATGTTACACATTTTAGTCTCACCTTTTTGCCCTAGAACATCTAAGAATTTTTGTATTAAATTTGAAACTCAATATTTTAAAGTGAATATCATAAAATAATCAATTGTATACCAAAGCCTCATCTAATATGGGCTTAGGTAGTTTACCTTTTGTGTTTGGTTTGTGTTACTTTGGTTGACTTCATATTTGATATAAATACCCCTTGATTAGACCTATTGGTTATTGTTTGTCTTGTTCCTTTTTTAAGATTCAGTTGAGCCAATTTATTTCCACGTGATTTGTTTATATTTTATTGTGCCAAATTATGAGTGTCTTAGTTCCATTATTTAAATAGTCTCTTATAAATCAAGTATTGAGTGTTAGTGAGCCAACTACTGAGTTTATTCAAATCCAATTACCTTAGCTTTAGGTTATTTTTGAGTCATTTTATTGATTTTACCCAAACCAATTATTTTATTTTAGTTTAATTCTGAGTTCTTGTTTGAGTTCCTTTTGTTTCTAATTTTAGCCTCATTTTTTACATTAAACATTTGCAACTACCTTTGGGCATATCATTGTTATCCTTTTGACTTAGTTATCATTTTTTCTACCTTATCTATATACTCTTGTAACTTATTATAACCACCTTTGGTTAAATTAATACCTTATCCATAGATTATTTTTGAGATTTTGCATTACCTTACCACTAATTATAACCATCTTTGGGCAAATTGGTATCATTTTATTAGATTAGTTTTGAGTTTGTTTTGTTATTTTATCTCTACCTAGTTTAGTTATTTTATCCTTTGGGCCTATTTTGTAGATCCAAAGGTTATTTATTTTTATATGTCAATTGTTTTTTACCCTTTTTAACCCTTTTTTTTACAAGACCTTGCTATAGATATTAACATGCCCCATTACACATGTAGTAAGACTAGGTATAATTAGGACTATAATAACTTTATGACTAGTGACCCTTTTGTTTAAAAATCATATGAAAATATATATTATGAGATGGATACCTATAAATATTATAACATTATATATGTTGAACAAAGGTTAGGCCCATTAGTGTAGTATTTGATGATTGCACCTTCTTACCCAGGATAAGAATAAGAAAAAATGGCATAGTATCTTGTTCAAGTGATGCCTTACATTAGAAAAAGCCAAAAATAATATCCATACTATGTTATTACATAAAAATGGATAATTTATGATCCATACTTGTTTGATCATCATTTTTTATAAAATAAAGACATAATTCTCTTTAGACCTATTTAAGTAACAACTAAGTTTCTACCATATTTCCCACATGAAAGTGTGAGTAATTAGATTAAAACTCCTAGTAATGACCCTCAAATCCAATATTTCAAACATGAGTCAACTAATTATAGTCAATATTTAGTCCAAATTCCATAACAAAACCAAAGCATGCTTGCAAAATGGAAAGGCCCTATGGGCAAACAAATAGAACAAGTATAATAGGTGTACCAAAACTATCTCAATCTAGATCACAATATTAATTCAAGGGCTATCTATAATACATCATTTATTGAGATAGATATGTCAATAAAGCATTAAATGGTTGATTTAGATTATACACAAAAAAATATGAATCCATTTAGCAAAATCACATTGTTTGGTGACATGCTTAATTTCCCCATTTTGACAAAAAAGACTATTGCTCAAATGGAATACCTCACTCAAAACATTGTAAATAGCACTCAAGTTTACTCAATATAAACCAAAGTGGGTGTAATTTACCACTAATAAAATTAAATATATTTCTCCAACTAATTCCATAATTGGAATGCAATAATAAGGGATAGGTACATTTACTTCCTAAAATCAACAAGAAACCTCCAATCCTTGACCAACTACTTTCTCAAGTGTGAAATAGGGGAAAAAAATCCCACAATAAAACAAATTACCACCATAATAGGTGAAGAACACTACACCACCTCAAAAGGTGATAATAAACATTCTTCCATAGCAAACACAAACCAATATATCTCATAAATCACAAATGTTTCCTAACTAAAAACATGTTTCTATTGGTTAAAAAGTACCAATTGGTCAACAATAACAATTGCCTAACCAATAATAAGTGCATATCCAAAAATATGAACCAATCCAAAAATAGGTGTTCAACCAATAACAAGGTTCTTATGTACAAAAAGTAATATGCACTAGGCAACAATTACCTATAATCCGATGTGTATTTAATGTGTAACAAGGATCCAAATTTCAACACCTCCAACAATAAGGATCTACTTAGCATCATGTTCCTTATATAAAACATGGTTTGATGAGTAGGAAACAAGTTCCATCTTGAATCTAGTAATACCAACAAATCCCCAGAGATAAATTCCAATATGATAGCCAAAATTTTCTATCCAAGGTTATGTATCAATTCAAAATTATAATGGGTTTCAATAATAATGTATTCCATATCCATAGTGCAATTGTAATGCATGGATACATATACCTATTCATCTGACCAATTTGACCAATGTTACATAATATGACTATCCTAGTCAATGTAATCGACATTTGACTACACAAAATTAACAATAATAGGACACTCTACTTGAATTTCTTTTCAAATATTTACTAAAAATTAAGGATATAATTCAACCTATACAGATCTGAAAATAAACAAAGAAATTCAAACTAGATGAAATATGCTCTTATCTATTTAACATGGAGTATCTACAAATACCATTACTATTAGGTTATGAGACACCCAAATTTTATAAATATAAGGCAATGGGTGACCCTAAATATCATCTAAAATAATTTTTTTTACATGTTATCCAATGAAATATACTTGATTATACTATTTTTAAGGAGCCTAGTTGGACAAGCCTTAGAATTGGCTTTTGAAATTGTAAAACTATTTAGTACCCATATTTGATGATCTTCTAGATATTTTCATACAACACTTTTCATATAATCTTTAACAAAATATTATTGTTTTATATTTTGTCTAATCTAAATTGAATACTAGTGAAATCTTTGCTACATAATTGTAATGTTGGAGAACACAAGTGAGCCGGTTTACTCAAAATTTACTAGATAAATAGTTGGCCATGATGTTTACTAGGAGCCTACACAATGAGATATCTTAACATATTAATTTACAATGTGATCATGCATTTGAAGATTTTATATGGAAATGAATACATATTTAGAAGGCCCTTGTTAACAAAGTGATAATAAAGCTATCCTCTTCTAATCCTATCTAGAATCAACATCAAGGCTAGTAGAATTAGAACAAAAAATAAGGCTAGAACAATAATCAAAACTGACTTAAAATACCATATTTAATTCCAAATTAATCTAAAAATAATGAGAGACCAAAACCCTATAACCATAATTAGAATATTATTGACAATGAGGTCACTAAATGATGCCATGTCCATATGGTGTAAAAATTAGATCTTCATTTACCTCCACTCACTCAGAAACTACCACCTCCATAAATTCAACCAAGAACTCCACAACACCAACAACCATAGAATTAAAATCAATTAAAAGCTCATCCTCCAAGGAGAAGACTACCAATTTTCAAGTAATTCATTGATCTTAAAGATCCTATTGAATTTGTGTTCACGAAAATATGATTAGCTAGGAATACCAAAGCCATTTCTTGAAGGAATTCCTTTGTATGATTGGTAAAAATAATATGAATTTTTTGAGTGCCATCTGGCATAGGATATTTATTGAGAATATGATAGAAAATGGAGAGATAAAAAGAGATACCCTTGGTCTTAAAACCAATTTTAACTTGGATATCTATGAGAATCCATTTCCACAACATAAAAATAACAACAAAAAATAGTAGTACCAAAAATATCAACAATGGTAGAGAAATCCACCATAAAATCAACAACAATAATGATAATAAAAACAACAACAAAATGGTTAGAACCAAGGGAAAACTAACCAAACCAATTGTGATAGCCATCAAACCATTGTGTATACTTATAAAAATGTTGTAGGACATGTTTTAGTTAGTCATGTTTCTACTATTACCATAAATCCTCAACTAACTACCAATAGACCTAGACCCTCACCCAATAATGCCTATCTACCAAAAAATCTATATCAGCCTCCTTATGTCGATGATTCTTCTACAGACTATATTGGTAACCAATCTTTATACTGTCTGAGAATTACCATTCTAAGCCTCATTACCTACTTAGACAACTACCAAATCCATGTACAAGATCGATATTGCAAAATTATGACTCAATGAACCAAGGTTAATATCAAAGGCCTTAGCCAAAAATTACAAATAATCCCATTAAACCTTCTATGAATATCATAAATAAAGCAACTATAAAACTAAGGGGAAGACCTATGATATTATGGAGAAGTTAAAAAGGATGTATGTGCATATATCTATCATGGATTTGTTGTGTAATCAAGTGTCCATAAAGACATCCTAAATGAGTATTTGAACTAATCCATCATGCTAAATGACATCACTCCAAAAAAATTCCAAGCCACGGTAGGACACTTATCTTCTATTCAATGTCTTACCTTTGACCAAATTTACATGTCATCTCTGAGCCCTTTGCATAATAACCCATTATAAAATGAGTTTATTGTTGGAGGTACAATCACTATGGGGGTGAATTAGTGATGCAAGATGATTTTAACTTTAATTTTAGTCCTTTCAAATCTTAATCAATGACCACAAACATTCATAAAGCATAAAAGATGTTTATAATAATGAATAAGCGAGATGATGCAAGATCACACACATAATGCAAGGTCTATGTGGGAAACCCTCTTGGGGAATAAAACCCACTCTCAAGCCTATAAACACGTGGACTATGTGTCCTATAAGATGATTAGAAACATGAGACCTTTTAGTGAAGCATAAAATTCACAAGGAATACCCACCCCTAAGTATGAACAAGCACCCACACAACACCTATGAAATCAACAACTCCAAAACTCTGATTGCATTTCAATCTCATTAGAGAAACAATGTATAACAACTTTATTTTAAAGTCTTCCCACATACTCAAACTTGATCATACAAGAAATGCATCCAAACACCCCTTTTGGATCTCTCTAGTCTTATTCACTCATCCTCAATCTATTTTATACTTCAATCCATCCACTGAGCACACTCCCTCTGATCTCTTTCCTTCATCTTTATTTTTTTCTCTCTCAACACATTTATATACATGTGTAGAAACCATTACATTGGTCTCCATTATTTATAGTCTTCATGAATATCAACTTCTTGGTTAGCTATAATACTTGTTGTAACCCTTAAGATATATATAATTCTAAGACACAACTCAAATACATGTCACAAGTCAGCCATAACATCTATGGGTCACACTTAAGTAGCTACACCTTTCAGTTATACCTTAGTATCCCTTATAGGTCTCATGGAGATATATTCACCCATTTATCACTTTATCAAGAAAATTAAGAACATACAATAAATTTCAAATACATGGGTCCACTCCATATGACCCTTATGACATCTTCATGTGAATACATCAGCCAAAACACTCTTATACCAAAGCACAATTTTCTCAAACATAATTCTATACACAATAACATCATGAAAAAATAAACAATTAACTTTGAAGCTACATAACTTCAACTATACAACCATTCAAACTTTATAACTAGATTCTCTAGATGTATCTTGAAGTCATTTACAATTTTTATTTTCACTTCATCAAAAAATTCATCATGGATCAAAAGATATAGCTCAAAGCCTCTAGACATTTTATCCTTCATAAATTTGAAAATTCAAATTTCAACGGTCACTATTCAAACACTAAACATCAAGCACTTTGTCATCATCGTATGCTCCCTATAAACTTTGGATAAATATGAACCATCAATCTCCTTAGGAGTATCCTAGTATTTATATTTTGATGCTCACCATTGATCTTCAATTATAGTTCCTATGATTATGCCACTTGGTAGCATTGAGTACCTTCTACACATTTAACTATTTGACTTGACCCACACCATCAATTTATATATATACGAACACCCACAAATCATTAATCTTTTATCAATTCAATGAGATTGAGACACATGTCACAAACATGTTTAATCTTAGGAACCTTTGATAATTTGACTTCACGTGCACCATTGGATCAAGATCCAGATGATGAATGTTCATCATTAGATCTACTAACCAGTGACCACATACTTCAATATAGTCAAACTTGATGGTCTCTGGCCTATCATAGTTTTCAAGAGCAACTTTGAAGGTTTATAACTAGAGATATAAAACACTTCAATAGTTAAAATTTTAGGGTACATTTTGGGCACAATATACAACATTTCCATGAAATCCTTTAACCTCATTTGACTTTTTGAGTACCTAAAATAAATACACAAACTTGTTGGTTCATTCATATCTACATGGCATGCCATGATGGTCAAGGTTCTCTTAAGCTATAAGATGCATGTTTATCTTTTCAAATGATCGGGTGACACATTATAACTTGACCAAGACATCTATGGATGCCTCAAAACTTTTTTGTCCTTATAAACCTAGAAATGTGCCATATCTCTCCAAGATATCAAACACAACTTTTTTATCATTTATGCACTAGAACCATATGCTCTCTTTGACATCAATGACAACCTAAGCCATCAGTGACCATGATAAATAATCTCCCCTTTTGTCATTGATGGTAAAACACCCTTAAAATGACTTCTTACTGATTTGAACTTCTTCATTCTGATCTTTCTCCCCCTTTGACATTAGTGAAAAATAGTCTCTTCCTCAACATGCCAACAATAATTAATCAACAGTATGTATGCATTCAAATACTCTTAATATGCTCAAGATACTTACATACTTTCAATCATATGAATAAAACTGATCCCCCTTTGACATGCACCAATTTGAAGGTGGACTTATTTGATCCTTGGACCTAATAAACTGCTCATATATCTTAGAAATATCCCCCTAACATCAAACTCCATATTATGTCATCTATTATTTGATATACACCAATCTAAACTTGGGATTTTATTGATTCTTAAACCTGTCTACCTAAAAAACTCACAACCTCTCTTTTTCATACATGAATATTCAATACCTTATCAAGATAAATGACTTGGTTTGATCAAGTCATCATATCAATCTTCTTGAATTCACAACAATAGCATACATCTTCACACATATATCATGACTTAAGCATATTCACATATGTTCCCCCTCACATCATGCACAACTCTTCAGTCCACTCAAGCTAACTGAGTTATCCCCCCTTACTCCATGACATACACAACTTGTAATCTACAGAGCTCTAAGACCTTCTTCATGATATTAAATATATGACAACACATTCTCCTAATGCTCCATATCAACCTTGTCTTCAGTCTTCATTATTTGATCAATTAATTTAAGCAATTGATAGGATCTTATGTTTAAGACCAAAAACCTTGAACACACCTTGAGAACATTTGAACAAGATCAACATACCTTTCTATGCAATAGAATATCTTGATAACTCACTATCCTTGATCAGACATTTGGAAATGTCCATTATTTGCCTGTAAGCCTTCAAAACCAACATATTCCATTTTTCACCATTTGACCAACTAGACCATCTTTCAGATTTGATCAAAACTTTGACTTTAGCATCATTGTTTATAAAAATATCTTAACATCTCCTTCCACAATAAACAAACACATATTCTTATTACTTTTCTTATCTTAAAACATTAATCAAAACTCAATTGGCATCCACCATACTTCCTCATACATAAAAATATTCTCCATTTCCTCTAAGAATGGATTGACAACATATGGAGACAACATAGATTCATGACATACCTTTCCATCTAAAGAAAGAACCTTATCACAAGTCAGTGACAATTGATGTTCTTTGCATGAAACTTGTTTAACAATAGCATGATGTTCATTTATATCTATACAAACATAAAGACTAGTCCAAACTAACATCTTGGTCTTCTCCTTGAGCTTGTTATCTTCATTAACAACATGAGTAGACAATGAGAGATCTTCACATTGTTCAACCTTTATATCATTATCCACCATATCAAATAGACCACTTAGACCTGTAGACTCATCATGACTCACACTTTTCATTTTTGGTTTCCATAAGTTAACTTATCTTCTTTCTTGTATATTATAAGTCTAATTGAACCAATTTTGACTTGATGTCCTTTGTTTACACAACCTAACAATGTTAAAAATATTCTCACAATTGTAGAAAACCATTCTTCTTGAAGTGAACTCAACTTGCTTTACCTAATTTGGATAAAATCTTGAAATTTTTCCTATTTCATAACAACAAAAACACTCAAATTTGTTGATGTTATTTGACTAATGATTACACTCATTCTCAATGTGTCTTTTGCACTCTCTAGCCATATAACCAAATTGATTATAGGTATAATAGTAACCATTGATATTTGCATACCTGATGGTATTAGGTTGTCTAATCTAATTTATCCTTATTCTAACAACACATTCATTCTTTAACTAATGATTTATCTTAAAGGTTTGATTGTCCTTATTCACATTGTTATTTATCTTGTATTGATTTGCATTCTTTTGTTTTTTTTAACCAAGTCTAGTTTTATCACTAACATGATTTTAACTATTTTTAATGTTATCTAGACCACTTGATCTCTTTTTAGACATCACATATGACTTCATCTTACTAGATGTCTTTCATAAATTAGCTTTCAATGACTCATTTTCAATCACATACCTTGAACACTCATCTTCTTTAGATTTTAGGATTGTAGATAGGATTTCCAATTGACAACTGAGATGCTTGACTATATATTCATGCTCATTGGTGTCTTCATTCATTCTTACCTCAAATACATTGAATTTATCTTCATAATCTCTGATTTGAGACTTCATCCTTTTGTTAATCTTATTCTCAATCTTTAGTTCTTCATGAGAATTCCTCAAATTCAGTCTTATAGTAATCCTTGTCTTATTCATTATCTATATCAATTTAATTAGAATCCTTTTGATATGATAAAATTCCTTCCTTATCCATGTATAGTAATTCATCTTCAATATCAAACTCAGAATCACTATCTTCACTCTCATCTAATAAGTTGTAATATTTATTGGTGTAGATACTCTTCTTGTTTTTGAAGGACTTCTTGTTGTTGTTATACTTTCTAAATCTTTTCTTGTTCTTATCATACATGAATGTCTTCTTTCCTTCATCTTAAATTTCTCCATGCTCTTCATCATCATTCTTATTATGCTTATGATGGCACTTATTATCAAAGTGTCATACTTCTCCACAATTGCAGCATTTGAAGTGTAGTTTACCCTTATACTTCCTTGAGCCTATTTTCAATTTACTTATAAATAAAGCTATTATTTCATCATAAAATATCTCATCATACTTGACTTATTTATCTTGAGTTATATTCTTATTTAGCTTCATTTCTATCTTTAATGTTGTTTCCTCCTTTGGTAGTTTGTCATCATTGACTCTCATCTCATATGTAATAAGGATGCCATGCAATTCATCTATCTTCAACTGAGTGAGATCATGAATTTCTTATACAACAAAAAAAATTAATCTATCTTGAGTTTAATAGTCATTAATACCTTATGTAGTATATTAGCTTCATCAATCACCTCTCTAAGACCTTTGATCACATTTACTATCTCATCAACCCTTAGAGGATAGGATTCCAAAGTATCTTCTTATTTCATTTCGAGACCTTTAAATTTCCTTCGGTAGGTCTATAATTTAGCCAATTTTACCTTTAAATCTCCATCATAGATAATATATAATTTATCTCAAATTTCCTTAGCATATTTGTAATAGATCACTTTGGTAAACTTAACCTCGGATAGACCACAAATGATAGCATTCATAGCTTTGAAACTATTCTCACTCAACTTCTTGTCAAAAACACTAGTTGGATGAGTAGTTGGTGTAGTATAACTATCCATGATAGATTTCCAAATATCAAACCCTAGAGACATGGTGTATGTTCTCATCCTTTTACTTTATAAAACATAATCTAACCCATTTAATAATGGTGCTTTCTTTTTAGAGAAACCATGCATTTATTGACTTGCCATTTGTACCTTAAATCACCTTCAAGTGGTTAAACTTGTAATGAAGGTCTTGATATGATACCAATTATTGGAGGTACAATCACTGAGGGGGGTGAATCGGAGATGTAAGATAATTCAAAATTCAATTGAAATCCTTTCAATTCTTAATCCATGACTACAAACATTCATAAAGCATATAAGATGTTCATAGCAATTAATAATAAAGATGATTCAATAACACACACATAACACAATATCTATGTGGGAAACCTTCTCAGGGAATAAAACCCACTCTCAAGCCTATAAACACATGGAGTACATATCTTATTAGATTATTCCAAACATGAGATATTTTAGTGAAACACCCACTTCACCAAGAGAACCCACCCCTAAGTATGAATAAGCACCCATTTGTTCTAGATTTTGAGCATGCATATAACACCTATGTAATCAACAAATCGAGAAATCTGATTTCATTTTGATCTGCTTGAAGAAACGATGTATAACATCTCTCTTTCAAACTATTCACACACTCAAACTTTCTAATATAATAAATGCATCCAAAAACCCCTTTTGGATCTTTTTCATCTTCTTCACTCATCCTCAATTTGTTTTATACTTCAGTCCATCCATTGAGCACATTCCCTCTAATATCTCTCCTTTGTCTTTATCTTCAACTCTCTCAACACATTGAAATACATGTCTAGAAACCATGGTCTCCAATATTTATAGGGTCTTCATGAATGTCAACTTCTTGGTCAACCATAAGACTTGATTTAACCCTTAAGACATGTATCATGCTAATGCATAGCTTAAATACATTATCACAGGTCATCCATAGCATCTATAGGTCATAGTAAAGTAACTACACCTTTTAATTAGGCCTTAGTAGCCCTTATAGGTATCATGGGACCTATTCACCCATTTAGCACTTCATCAAGAAAATTAAGAACATATGATAAAGTTCAAATATTTGGATCCACTCCATATGACCCTTATGATATCCTTATATGAATACATCCACCAAAACACTCTTTTGCTAAAGCATAATTTGCTCAAATAGAATTCTATACACAAAAACACTATGAATGAGAAATCAGTAAAATTTGAAGCTCCATAACTTATACTGTACAAACATTCAAACTTTCTAACTAGATTTTCTAGATGCAACCTTAATGTCCTCTACAACTTTGAATTTTACTACATTAATAAAAAATATTGGCTAAAAATCTATAGTGCAAAAACTATAGATAGGTTATCCCTCATAAATATGAAAATTCAAATTCCAGTGGTCATTATTCAAACACTAAAGATTGAAGACTTTATCATCATCTCGTGATCCTTGGCAACTTTGGACAAATATGCACTATTGATCTCCTTAGGTGTAGCCTAGTCTTTACCTTGAAAATCAAACTATTGATCTTTGATCAGAGTTCTCATGATTATGTCATTTGGTATCTCTATGTGCCTTCTACATATTTGAGTATTTGACTTGATCTCCATTGTCGATCTCTATCTATATGAACACCTGTGAACCATTGATCTTATATCAATTCAATGATATTGAGACACATGTCACAAGCACTTTTAATCTCATGAAGATTTAATAGTTTGACTTCACAAACACTATTAGATCAAGATCTAGATGATGAATAATCACCATTAGATCTACTGACTAGTGACCTCAGACTTGAATGTAGTTAAACTTGATGATATCTAGCCCATCATAGTTTGTAAGAGTAACTTTGAAGGTTTATGACTCAAGCTAGAAAAAAATTCAGGAGTCCAATTTTTTAGGGTACCTTATTGGAACTATAGACAACATCTCCATGAAATCTTTTAACCTTAGTTGAATTTTTTAGTACCTAAAATAAATGTACAAACTTGTTGGTTCATTTATATCTATATGATGTGTAGTGATGATATGGCTTCTCTTAAGCTATAAGATGCATGTTTATCTTTCCAAATGATCAAATGACACACTAGAACTTCACCAAAACATATATGAATGCCTCACAACTTCTTATTTATCCTTATATACCTATAAATGTGTCATATCTCTCCAAGTTATCAAACACAACGTATTTGTCATTTATACACTAGTACCATATGCCCTCTTTGACATCAATGATACCTAAGACATCAATGACCATGATCAACATTAAGTATAATGAACCATATAGTTAAATATGACCTTGTATATAATGGTATGGGCATAAACATTGTGTCTCTAAAGTTGGTCAAACATCTTGGATATATAATAACAAAATTATAGCTAGATACCATCATTATCAAGCCATATAATAACAAAGAACATGAATCTGAAGGTACTATTATATTATCATTGGTCATTGGACCTTTTACCCATGATAATATATGCCATGTTTTGGACCTAGAATTATATTACAATATGTTATTGGTCCAAAATTATATCCATGAAATTAGGGCCATACCTTCTACACTGTATTAGTGTATAAAATTTCCACATTGAAGAACAAAAGTGACTATACTAGTTTATCTTCAACCATATTACTATTAAAAATATCTTGAGGCTAAATATAAAAGTTAAAACTATCAATTTGGCATGATTAACATGCCCAAATCTGATGGAGAAAGAATGAAAAATGGAAAAACCTTTAAAACAGGCCCAGAAGTTAATTACATTAACCTAGACAACCTAGCCTCTACCTTATCCATGCCTCAACTAGACATTTCCAACCACTTTTATATAACTTAGAAAGGTCTTAGAGAATATAGTACCCATAACACATTCCATATTTCCATATTTTTGAAACATCTTGGGAGACTTAAGGCCAAAACTACTCATATGGAATGGTAAACCAAGGGAAAATCTTAGTTAAACAAGCCCAATATTTTAAAACCAACCTCTAGCTTATGAAAAAAACCCCTATCTAAAGATGATTCATGGATTTACACTAATGAATTAGGTGACTATTAATAAATGGCAAAGTATCTTATCCATAATCAGATTATGTATCACCTACATTATGAAGGTAGAAGCCTAAGGCTACATTAATAAGGAACAATTGAACTAGTCTTAATGACTAAGTACATGGGAACCCTTGATATTAGATTTAAACTACTTGGGGGTGATCCCACATACCTTATTTTCATCCTAACACCAAACACTAGTGAAGATGATGCTAAAAATGATGTAGGATCTGATTATAGCATTTATGATGACTTTGCCACTATAAATTTGTTTAACCACCATGTCATTTGCATCATTAACAATATTTATAAACCATCATAATTAACCCTTTACCATCCATAATTTATATACTAGGACTAATAAGAGTCAACAATTCCATTAAATGAGTTTGAAAATGATGAGGCCATATATAAATTTTTGGGATTGAGGAATCACATTCCTCTTAGAAACAACAAGTAAGTATTTTCTATCAGATTGGATCTTATTGTCTATTTTAGAGATGGTGAACCTCCCTAACCAAAATTAAAAATAAAATTAAACATTGAGGTATAAAAATGAAAACCTCTCTTAGTCACTTTCTAACTAGTGAAAAATTAAAGAGAAAGGAAAGTCTCTTGGTGAAAACTAGTTTTTGGCACCATTATATGGGGATGTTCCCCCCTCTTCCTATGATGTATAGGGAACCAATATCCAATAGCCTATTTATGGATTAGAGATTAGTAATAAGGAGTGGAAATATTTTGTATAGATAGTTCAAAAGTGTCTTGAGGTATTTTTTTATGGTCATTGTCAGCATTAGGAGATTTTGATTCATCCTACTTGGGAGAATTAAATTAGCTAGTCTAGCTAAAGGACATTGCCATTGCTAACCAATTTTCCTCCTTTATAACTATTTTAGATGATGGTTCTACACTTCTTATGGATGACACTTATAAAGCTAACATTGGGACTCTAGAGGACCCAAAGTTAATTAAACTAGGTGCATCCTTCACTGAGGAGGAACATGAAGTTTTCATAGCCCGTTTGAGGGAGTTTGTTCACATATTTACATGGGCCTATTCAGACATGCCAGGTTTGGACCCTAAATTATTTGTAAACCATATCATTATATATATTAATTAAAATTCCATTAAACAAAAGCTATTTAATATTAATCCTTGTATTACTTTTTTAGTTAATAAAGAGTTAGAAAAAATATTAGATGCAAAATGTATTAGATCAATCCAATCAACTATTAAAAATGGATTTCAAACATTGTACCAGTAAGAAAGAAACTAAATGGTATAATAATATGCACTAATTTTAGAGATATCAATAAATCTAACCTAAAATAAAAATTTATTTTTCCAAATATTGGAATGATAATGGACTCAATGACTATATATGAAATGATTTCTCTTATGGATGGATTTTAAGGGTATAATCAAATTAGAATAGCATCAGAAGACCAACACAAGACATCATGCACCACTTTGTGGGGATTATTTTTCTATCAAGTTATGTTGTTTGAACTAATGATGATGGAACCACATATCAAATGTCCATGATAGTAATTTTCCATGATATGATGCATAACATCATTGAGGACTATGTCCATGACATCCTAGGTAAAATAAAGACCCATGTCGATCAACCTACCATAATTCAAATAATATTAGTGATATTTCATGAGTAAAACATCCACATTAAAATAAATAAGTGTGTATTTGGCATCACTTTATCTAAAATGTTGGGCTTCATTATCTCTCATAGGGGCATTGAAGTTGACCTAGCCAAAGTTCATGAAATTATAGAAATTCCATCGCCATCTACCTTGAAGTAGCTTCATAGTTTCCAAGGAAAGATATAATCTATCTAATGCTTCATCTCACAATTGGCCAATAAATTCCATCTATTTACATAATTAATAAATAAGGGTGATACATTTTATTGGAATGAAGACCGATAGAAATCATTCGATCAACTTAAATAATATCTTGTCAACCCACCTATTTTATTACCACCCATGCCAAATAAGCCATTACTCTTTTAAATATAAGTAAATAAGAATGCCTTGGAGGCACTTTTACCAAAAAATAAAGAGAAAGGTAAAGATCATGCAATGTATTATTTTAATATAACATTGGTCACATATGAACATAATTATACACTAATTGAAAAATCATGTTTAGCAATGGTGTTTATATCCCAAAAGTTACATCACTACATGTTGGGAAACAAGACCATTATTATTTCCAATGTAGATCCAATCAAGTATCTAGTTTCTAAATCATATTTACAATTCCACATGGAAAAATGGATCATGCTATTAAGTGAGTTTGAAATTGAATATGCCAATTAGAAGGATTTTAAGGGGTAATTGGTTGCGTATCAACTTTCAAAATGTCCTTTTAATGATTAATAGTACCCTTACATTTGGATCTCTAGATGAGGCCATTATGATCAAAAAATAAGTAAAATTAACTCTTGATCTAGAAAAGTATGTTATGTACTTTGATGGATCATCTAAAACTCATGGATGAGGTGCTAGAATATTGTTTATTATTCCAAAATGGGATCTCGTTCCCAAGTCCTTTCATATTAGATTTCCATATAATAATAACATGGCCAAGTATGAATATCTAATTTTAGATATTCAACAAGAAATATATTAGAACATTAAACATTTATAGGTACATTGTGATTCTCATTTAATCATCAATTAGGACATGGACCAGTACTAGCCTAAGGATGAGAAGTTGGTACCCTACAAATATATGGTTTAGACTCTCAAGAAATATATTATCAACATATAATTTTAATTAATATCTTGAAATAACAAAAGAATAGTTAATTCCATGAATACCATTATCTCCATAATTTAGATCATATATAGAAGGGATTATCAGTTTCTTGTTGAACATCTCTTAGTGCTATCACACAAATAATTATCCATCAAGATGGTTTGTGACATTGTTGGTCCCACATATCCATGGTACTTAGACATATATGCATATATTTAAGACCAAACTATTCCTCTTGAATTATCACATAAAAAATAAAAAGCATGCACCCACTAAGCTTCTCATTATACCCTACTTGGAATAACCTTGTATCCTAAAATCTATGATGGAACTTTGATTTACTGTTTACCTTCATCAAAATATATATTAGCATTGAGGGAATTTTAAAAAAGAGTGTGTGGATCCCACCTTAGTAGGGAAATCTTAGCCAAAAAGTTACTACATACTAGCTACTACTAGCTGACTATGGAAGTAGATGCAATTACATATGTGAAAAGGTTTTTCAAGTGTCAGAAGCATGATAATATAATTCATGTTCTAGCCAAGACACTTAAATAATTTATAAAACCATGGTTATTCTCAATGTAGGAACTCAATATCATAGGTAAGTTTAATAATACATCATATAATGGCTAAAAATATGTCCTAACTACTACCAAGTATTTCACTAAATGGGTGGAAGCCATTCCTCTCACTTACAAAACTACTACATAAATATCCAAGTTCATATTCAACCATATCATTTATTTTTAGGGCATCCCATATAACATTATATATAATAATGGTAGATATTTAAAAAAATATATGAAATCAATTTGTACCCAATATTATATCAAGCAAAATTTCTCTACCACTTACTACCTACAAGGCAACAACCAAATTGATGCTTCTAGTAAAACCATTGTCAATATTATAAAGAAGATTATGAATGATTATGACCATAATTAACACTTTCATATATTTAATTCCATTTAGGCATATCACACTACATTCCATACTCCAATAGGAGCTACACCTTATTCATTTATTTATGAGATTGAGGCTATTATTCTTGTCAAGGTTGATTTTATTTCTCTCCAAATTTTATTGTAGCACATCATCAATGATGAGGACTATAGTGTAGCTTGCTTTCAAGATCTAGAATTACCTTATGAGAAATGTTTGGATGACTTGAATAACCTTTAGGCATATTAGAATTGATTTAAATTCCAATACGATATGTGTGTTAGGTATCTTTAATTCGAGCTTGGTTACCTAGTGTTAAAAGATAATCAAAAGAATGTAAATGTTGAAAGAAAGAAAAAAGGAAATTTCTAACCAAATTGTGTAGGAACCTATGTATTTATTTCTAAATATGGTGCTGAAGCATATTATCTCACCATGAAAAAAAGATATGAACTTTATGAACCAATGAATATAATGCACCTCAAACATTTTTATGCTTGAGGGACTTAGATTATTGTCTACAAGGATTGTTTACATTATGTCACATTATACCCATTATTTGTACTATTCCCTTACCATAATATCATGCCATTACCCCTTTTCCATCTAGTTCTTTTTAACTAACCTTGGCTATCACATTTAACCTTGGTTATGATTTATTTATACTTCAAGCACATTCAATGGTTGATGATAGATTTAATTCTAGAAATTGTTTTAGAATCAAATGTTTTAATGGTATTATATGAAAGTAGTATGACAATTGTCTTGGCAATTACTTCTTTCATTTGTTATTATGTTTGATAGGTGCCACCAATTATAATCACCTATAGGAAAATTAGTGTCCCTATTCATGCTACTAATTATAACTGCATGTGGAAAAATTAATACCATTAATTCTTTACCATTTTAGCCTAATTATAACTACTTGTGGGAAAATTAGGAAAAACACATTTTCCATGCATTACAACATCACCTTTCCATTACTATATCTATTTATCTTACCATTTTCCTTTACCTAAACTTATTGGTACTTAGTTTGATGTCTTTTGTGTAGGAAAAATTATATTGACTTGAGTCTTATGGGACTATGTAGGCAACACTTGATTGACATTGAGGTCAGATCAATCACCCCTTTTCCATCCTCTCACCATTTTATGAGCATTTTAAGTTTGAATGCTCTCACGATTTTATGGGTAATTTAATTTTGAATGCTCTCACCACTTTAAGAGCATGTTTAATCCATGATCTCACCATTTTGTGAGTTGGACCATTAAATTTCTTGCAATTCTCAATTGATTTGAAATACCTAGAAAATTTTTAAAACATTTGAAATAGTTCATAAACCCCTAAATATTCATAAAGACCTAGGAAAACCCTAAAATCATGAAAATTGGCTTAAAATTTCCATGTGAGATATAAATCTATCAAAATTTTCTTGGATGGGCCATCTTATCTATTCAATTTCATTTATATACCACCTTGGTCTCTTTCCTCCCATTTTTGGGAGAACTACATTAGTCTGAGGTTTGCACAAACTATGTAGGCATCACTTGGATACATGGGGTATCTTGGGTTAGCTCAACTGCACCTTCCTTTATTTTTTGACCACTTCTTTTCCTTAAATATTTGAGAATATTATATATAAGTAACCACTTATCATTTATTTTTCCCGTCCCTATTGGCCTTAGCCATATGATCTCACCATTTTTTGATTTGATGTTGTAAGAATTATGTGTTCAAACTCTATGGACTAATGACCCCATGGATTTTCTTATGATCTCACCATTTTATGAGAATTTCTAATTTGAATGCTCCCACTATTTTGTGAACATTTTTATATTTGAATGCTCTCACCATTTTACAAGCAATCATTATCTATGATCTAACTATCTTGTGAGATCATTCTCATTCCAAGACATAGATGTAGTAAACACTTTGAACTACGAATTTAGTTTATTTGTGGATAATAGTCTCTTGAATTTTAGTGTGTTTTAACCTAAACCATACTATCACACTTGTATGATTTATTTATCTTGGCATTTCATGACTATGAATGTCATCCATCTCTTTTATTATGTACTCACCATTTTTTGATATCATTCCCATTTTCCTCTACAAGGAAATCATGCTTTCTTATCATCCATTTTCTTTTATCCCATGTCCTAGGAGAACTACATTTAGCTTGAAGTTTGCATTAGACTTTATTTCCATGGAACTATATAGGTAACATCCACTCGCTTAGTGCATTTGGAGTCAGCTCAGCTACCCCTTCCTTTTCTTCTACTCCCCCCAATTTTTTGGTTTGTTTCATTGTTTCTTATAGCCTAGGGCCAATGTTCATCATTTTTTTTGTGTCATTATCTCTTATAACCTAGGGTAAATGTTTGTCATCTTGTTTATGTCATTATTTCCCTATATCCTAAGGGAAACATTATTACTTTTGGTCCTATGTTGTTTTACTTGTGTCATTGCTACCTAGCTTAGGGGTCACCCTGTCATTGAGAGTAAACCCTCTATTACACATGCCCAAACAAATTGTATTGTGTTTATACTAACATTGTGATTAACCATTATTTGTGTATTGTTGTTTGTTTAACATTTTTTGTTTATTTTTGTGTGATTAGATTATTTTAATTACTATACTTTTATTTGATTTGTATTGTTTAGTTGTTTTGATTATTTTTTTCTTTGTTTATGGATTTGTCTATTTTTTGTTTTATTTGTTCATTTGGCTTTTTATCTATCCTTTTTTATTTTTTTTGTTTTGTCTTGTTTATTTTGTTTGTTTTTTATATTCATTTTTTTTATTATTATGTTTTCTTCCATGTTTATTTTTTATTGGTGTTTTGCATGTGTTTTTTCTATTTGTTTATTGGTGTTCTATTATCATTATTATTATTATTATTATTATTTATGTGTTAATTTATTTTTATTTTTTTTATTTGTCTTTTGGAATTTTTGTTTTTCAATTTCCATAAGATTATTACATTTTGTTTACACTTAAGTATTTGATCTGTAAACTGAAAATGCAAGTATGGCAAATTTGAACAACTCACTTTTTCATTTAAAAGATCTTTCTATTTTCCAACTTTTTCTTTCAATTTTAAATAAAGAAATTATAACCAGAATCAAAAATGAAGATCAAAATTATAAAACAATAGATAAAAATTAGAAGAAATAACAACAAATTGATAATGGAGTTCAACTTCAATAGCCTACATCTCTAGGTCCATTCGAAGTGAGGTCCATTCTCATTAATTTTGTGCAATAAATGGCTTCCAAAATCAATACAATTCTTCAATTCACCTTCTCTAATATTTGTTTTCCTATAAATATATCTCTCAGACCTGAAAATAATGACCCAAGGCTATACAAAGCAATAACAAGACTTTAACCTTCTTAAATCTCCTTACACAGTCAGCTTTCTATGTCTATTCAAGTAGATTTTCATCCCTTTTATAGCACTTCAACCTCTATGACTGAAGTGGTCAAAGAATTAAAAAATTTTCCATAGGTGTAGGGTTCAAAACTGTCAGCCACCTTTCTAGGTTCTTTGGAATGAGTAAAAAGGTCAGCCTCCTCCTTTTGGCACGCTTTGACTTTGTTTTGTCCCACATTTGCTGGGAATTCAGTTTTCAATGCTTAAAATAGATGATTTTGTTCCCTTTAAAAATGCCTAAGAATTAGGCACCAACTTAGGCCACCGCTTAGACTTGGTCTTAGCATGATTGGTGGGATGACGTGGTGGGTGACATGGCAGCTTATGCAAGTTGGCCTTTGGCACCTTGTTTCAAAGTGATAAGTGTTTGAAAATTTCTCAAATAACATGTGAATAAAAACACCAAACTAAATTTTTTTTGAAACTAATTATTTTGCCACGTGCCATATGGTTATTGGTCCACTTGGCATATTTCAATAGTGCCACGCCACTTTTGACACCCATTTTTTTACCTATCGCAAGATTTCTTCAACTAGCTATATCTTGAGCATCCAGACTCCATTTTTCATTCTAGAGGAAGTGCTAGAAAGCTCTCAACAAATTCTAAAATGTGAAAATGATTTAAATAGAATTTAAAGATTTTTAAAAAATAGAATGGTACATGGATCCACCTAGATCATTCCTCCCCATTGAGATCTTTTGGACCTATGAAAGTTGAAATTAATTGGTAATGAGGTGAGGGTATTTTTCCCTCACCTTTCCAACTTCCATCCATCTAGCCTTGCTTGGGTGTATCCCTTTGAGACCAACATGAATATATTCAACATTGCCTCTTCACAAAGTCCACATATTCCTATCAAGTATAGTATCTTCCTATAATTCTGTTAGATATTCAGGAGAAAAATCATCAATAGAAGGAATGGATACACTTTCATCATGATCAATTATCATTGGAGGCTCATATAATTTCAAATTTTTCACATTTACAATTGAATAAATCTACATGTAAGATGTTAAATCTAATTAGAAAGCATTTGTGCCAATTTTTTCTGTTATCCACAAAGGACCATACCGGATTGGTTTCAACTTTTTACCTTCACTTGTTAGTCTTTCCTTACTAATGTGAAGCCATACCATATCACCTACAACAAATTGGTGATCAATTCAATATTTGTCATGCCTAGATTTGTATTTGGCTTGAATTTTCTCCAATTGAGTATGAACAGTCTGATGTATGAGCTATATTTGTTCAAGGAACTTCTTGCCTTGAATGGCTTCTTTTGGTTCACCAATAATTGTATCCTATCCAAAGCAAACATCTAGAGGATATTTAGGCAAGTATCCATAACAAACTTCAAATGGAGATTTCATAGTAGAAGAATGAAATGCCCAGTTATATGCATGTTGTATGAAACACAATTGTTCATCCCATAACTTTGGATTTTTATTGCTATAACCCCTAAGCAAATGTACCATAATGCAGTTCACAACCTCTATTTGTCTGTCAATTTGTGGATGAAATGCAGTGCTCTTTTTTAATTTAGTGTCCATTAGTCCCCATAAAGTTGACCAAAAATCCCCAATAAATCAAGAATCCCAATCAAAAGTAATTGAAGTAGGCAAACCAAAATGAACCCATACATGTTTAAAGAACAAATGTGCAGTGCATTCGCCAGTAATTCGCTTAGTATAAGGAATCAAAACACACTTTTTTCTAAATCTATCCAAAACCACATATAAATAGTCATGTTTTATTTGTGTCATAGGCAACCCCCCCATAAAATCCATGGAGATACTTCCCCAGGGGTGAGTAGGAATATGTAGAGGAGTATAAAGTCCTAGTTTCCTGTTACTAGGTTTACTTGTGACACAAAGGGTACATCCCTTTATATATTTAGCAACATTTTCCTACATACGAGGCCAATAATGATACATTTTCAAATGTGCAACCATTTTAGCAACTCTAAAATGACCAGAAATAAGAGAAGTATGTGCTTCTCTAATCATGTGCACCCTCTCATTTTGAGGAATACATAGTTTACCCAAATGATACAAAATATCATTGTGTACATGATAGTCCAATTCATCTACTTGTCTACTACTCATCAAGTCTTTATAAACATCTTGAAAATCAAGATCATTCACATATTATTATTATTTATAACTTTCATGAGACAAAGAACCATGTTGTAAAAGAATAGATGCAACAACCATAGGAGGCCTAGATAGCATATCTGCAACCTTATTCTTAATACCTTTTTTATACTTGATCACAAGATGAAATTATTGTAAGAAACCCATCCGATAAAAATGTCTAGACTATTGTAGTTTGGTTTGTGATTGGAGATACTATAAGGGCTGATGATCTGTATGTATTATTATTTCTTTTCCCATTAAGTAATGTTTCCATTTTTTAACACTTTGAACCAATGCATACAATTCCTTATCGTAAGTTGGATATTTTCTTACTATACTTTTAAAGGTTTCAGAATGATAACAAATTGGTTTCTTACCTTGCATTAAAATAGCTCCCATAGCATACTCACTTACATCTGTCTTGATCTCAAATGGTTATTGTATATCAGGAAGTCCCAAGACTAGATTAGTACTTATCTTTTCTTTCAAAGTGTCGAAGGCTTTTTGATGTTTTCCTCCCCACTAAAAAACCTATTTCACACTTGTCAAAGAATGTAAAGGTGATTTAATATATGAAAATTGAGCAATAAACTTTTGTCAAAACTATACTACACCAATAAAACTTCTAACCTCAGTTGTATTAGTGGGTATAGGCCAATTAATAATGACTACCACTTTTGCAGGATCAATTTTCAACTTACCATGTCCTACAATGTAACCCAAGTATGTCAAAGAGGTCTTGCCAAATTCACATTTTGACATTTTTAGATAAAGTTTTTCCCTTCATAATGCATCCATGACTTTCTTAATGCGGATCACATGCTCTTACCAAGACTTGCTAAAAATCAATATATAATCTAAGTAAACTATAACAAAATCATCAAGGAACTGTCTAAAAACATCATTCATCAATCTCATGAATGTAGTTGGGGCACTACACAACCCAAAAGGCATAACAAACCATTCAAACAATCCCTATTTTGTTTTGAATGCAATTTTACACACATCACTTTCATTTATTCTTACTTGATGATATCCACTTCTCAAATCTAGCTTAGTGAAATAAATAGAATGTTTTAATGAATCCAAAAAATCATCAATATGAGGAAGAGGGTAATGATTCTTAATAGTAATTTTGTTTAAAGCATGAAAATTAACACACATTCACCATGTGCCATCTTTATTTGGCACCAAAATAATTGGCAAACCAACAAGAGATGAACTTGGACGAATAACACCTCTATCTAATAGATCCATTACCTATTTTTTGATTTCCTCATTTTCCACCACTGATAACCTGTACATGTAAATATTAGGGAGAGGAGAATCTTGCAATAGCTGAATTTCATGTTGAACTCCCCTTTTAGGGGGTAAGCCTTTAGGATCCTGAAATACATCATCATAAGTAGAAATGATTTCAACCAATTCATTTTTGTGTCTAGGATCACACTTTTCCAAAGCCCGAGAATATTCTTTTTCCTTAGACTTAATCAACATGAGACAAAAAGTCTTGCTTGAATTAACTAGTCTTTTCATTTGCCTTGTTGTAACCAAGGAAAGACTTGTTCTAATGTGATGTGCTCTAACTATATATTTAATGCCATCCTTAACAAGCAAGTACTTATTTGCCTCTCTATAGAAGTTGTTTTTTATATCATAAAGATATGGGCTTCCCAAAACAACCCCACACATGTCCAATTGAACAACATCCAACTCAACCTCATCTACAAACTTGGATGTGATGGCAAACCTTAGTCTACAAGTTTGTGAGACTTGTAGCTTCATATTGTCACACACCCAACCTAGTGGATAAGGCTTTGGATAGGGATTGGTTTGTAAGCCTAGCTTCCTAACAACCTCTTCAAAAATTAAATTTGCTTGTGAACCACTATAAAATAGAGTGTCAATCTTAGTATGTTTTGAAACAACTCTAATGTGGAACAATTCATTTCTTTTCTTATCAACATGCACAGAATTCTATTTAGAAGAAGATGCATCATTTGATGACTTAGTGATAGAAACTAAAAGAGAAAAATCATTATGTAATCCCATAGCTGTAATCTTAGTTTCATCACTTGAATCTGAACCTAAGTCCTGAACCATAGCATTAGCCTTATTTTCTTTATTTTGAAACCTCTTAGGCCTTAACTCAGGGTGTAATTTCCAACACTTAGACTCATCATGATTTTTCATGCAATGACTACAAAATGGTTTTCCTTCTTCTTTTTTAATAGTATAAGAGGATTTTTATTTACCCTTTCCTAATGAACTTTCCCCTTTGGATTGCTTAACATTAGATTGCTTACTTTTTACTTTAGGAAAATATTCTTTTGATTATTCCCCTCTAGCCTCTAAATGAGTGGCTTGAACACATACTGCATCTAAATTAGTGGGATTGAACATAAGAATCATATGTCTTAAGTAACTATACAACCCACCTATATATTTTAGCAGTGTTTATTATGTGTATAGAGGAACATTCAAAAGTAAAGTTTTTTTCCTAAATTCTTTTGTATAATCTTAAACATTTTGGCCTTTTCCTTGTCTGAAACTTTGCCAATCCATCATGGCTTGTTGCATATAGCCTAAAGGATATAATTGATTTCTGAGTTATTTAATAAATTAATTCCAAGTAAAAATTGAGTTACCTTTTTGAAGCTCAGCTTTCTTCAACTTACTCTCCCACTAGATGAGAGTTGTGCCTCCCATACGAAGAGTAGCCGAATGAATTTTTTAATCATCCCCTAAAATATTTTGGACCCTACAATAAACTTCAATATACTTGACCCAATTATCCAACTTTTTGGCATTAAATTTTCCATTAAACATTGGTAATTCAAACTTAATATCCAATTATAGTGAAGGGAGAGATTCCATAATTTTTTTACCATCATCCGATGAAGAAGGTTTTTTGGTTTATTTACCT
>JARHVA010001186.1:3495000-3635000 GCA_037957365.1 Torreya grandis
GGTGATATTGTACAGTTTTTAGTGTTACTACTATTTTCATTTTTATGAAAATGATGACTTTGTCCTAACATGGTTAAAATCACCATTTTGATTATTTTCACCCTATTTTGGTGGTATCATTACCTTTAGTAATAATAACTTCATATGAAGTCATAATTTTCCTTAATAATGTTTTTTTCCCTAAATGTAAATGGTGAATTCGCTAGTTTTTGACATAAATCAATAAATAAATGCACAAAAATTAACATTAATGACAAAGTTGATATTATTTATCGATGGCCTATCATGTGGTGGCTGCATATGCTCACTCACCCTCTCTAAAATGCGACATTGAGCTTCTCTATGGGCCATTTTTCTTCACTCAATTCGCACAAAACCATATCTAAGAAATCTCAATAGGATAGGTGAAAATGAATTGTTTATCATGTAGGGGTGAATATATAGCCTAAATTTTGAATTTTTTCCTCCCCCAAGGCCTATGGTTCATTCAACATCTATGGTCTATTTTATGCACTATTTAATCTTATGTGCCTTATTTTTCAATCGTATTGTAATTAGATTATCTAATTATCTTTTTGGGCCTCTCTTGAGACCTATTTAACAACACTATTTTTTAAATTATACCCTATACTTATTCTAACATGGAAATTCAAGCTCATATTTAGGCTATAAATGTGTTTTTATATTTTTCCATCTCATCATAAATTTATTTTATGGATTTTTCATATAAGTTACCCTTGCCAATTTACCCTATTACAAAAAGATATTGTTTGATCGATTAATGATGTATCATGCCTTTTTGGGAAAACACATTTTAAATCATGTAATTTAAATGTGTGAATGATTATAACCACCTTTTGTAAAATCATTATATTTTTTAATAATTTAATGATTATAGCCACCTGTGGGTAAATAATTATTTGCATCTTCTACTAATGATTATAACTACCTTTAGGCAAATCATTATTTTTAACACTCTACTCACCCTATTGAGGTAAATTCCTATATTAGTGATTATAACAACCTTTGGAAAAATCCTTATTTTGCATTCTATTATTTATTATAACCACCTTTGGGAAAATCAATATCCATCCTACTACCCTACTAGGGAGAATATATGTGCCACTACTTATAAATACCTTTGGGAAAAATAGTGTCACACCCTTTATTATTGATTATAACTAACTTTGGGAAAATTAGTGAATCTACATCCATTATTATTTAAAACTAACTTTAGGAAATTTAGTAACCCCACCACTATTGTCACTATATCATATTGTTTTCTTCATTTTAAGGGAATTTTTTATGATTTTATGTTGCCATACACACTCTCGATGGTGCATCAAGGGTTTAAAACCACCTTTTAGGGCATGAACAATTAAAAATAATGAATTTTACATTATTTGAAAGTTTGTTACTATGTTTGTGTCTCGTAATGCCTTCTCAAATAATGGAAAATTAAGAACACTTAATTTTATCCACTTTCAGGCCTAAACTAAGATTCAGATAAAGTTTTAGAAAATGACAATTTAAGCCTAGAAATCACCTAAATTTCTCAAAATCATCTATGTAAGGGATTTAATTTCCTATTAACATGATGAGGCTACTTTATTTTTCATATTATCTTATATTCACAAATAACCTAGTTTAGTTTCAACCCTAGTAAATTTAAGACCTAACAATTTGACACTTTTGGTTTGTTGAGATATAAATTGAAAACATTTAAAATAATTTCCAAAATCCAAAAAGAACTAAGAAATAATAATTACAATGCAAATTTTAATTAACTTTCTTAAATAAAAATTCTAAATCAAATTAGTGAATTTTATTTATCAAAAAAGGAAATTTCAGCCAAATATAAAGTCAAAGGTCAAAGGAGATAATAAATTTATTTGTTATTTCCTAAATATTCCAAAATTATGAGTCACAACCTCACAAATATATGAAACTAAGGTGCCAAGATTTTATGAGTTATTTGACCCAACCCATGGTTAGCTTGACTCAACCTAGGTTATTTTAAACTCAACCAAAGTTAAAATTTATCCTAACCTCCCTAGGGTTAGAGTTAGTTTTCAGAGTTATAAATACAAGTTCCCTCACCATATGCTAACAATATTTTATGTGTAAGGTTAATTTGTTTGAATACCTTAAAGAAGCCATTGAGAGTAGTGTTATAATGCCCATTTTATGACAATCTTCATACTGATCCATAATGAAAAATTTGAGAAGTTATACCACCATGGAGAAGCATTGACAAGAGTCTCTAATTATCATAAACCAAGAACAAACATCCTTATGCCAACAAGTGGACATCAAATTCAATAAAGGAGGTAAATTACTTATGTTATTTTATCTCTATTTTGTGATCTTGTTTATTATGTTATGCTCTCCCTAGTTATTAGGCAAGAGTATTTAGTTTTATTGTATTATTATGTTTGATTTTTTATCATTTAGACTAATAAATAACTAATCAACATTTGTGTGCTCTTTAGCCACCTAAGATACACTTAGTATGTGGGAGATAGTTTGTCAAAATATAATATATTTATTGTTTAGGCATTTTAAAGGTCTTAGTATTAAACCTATGGATTTTAAAGCATAAATTTTACAATTGATGTCAATTTTTGTAAACATATAGTCATTTTTAAAGTTTGTGTGCCTTCTAAATTATTTTTTGGCATTTTGAGAAGTCCTAGGTTTGTCAAGATTTAATTTTACAAACTAGTCACTTTCAAATCAAGAAAATTAGTGTGATTTGGACAACTTAAGTCACATTTATGACTTACATAAAATAAACACTATTTGTTAATTTCACTTGTTCGTCATCCCTCCCTCATTTGTAATCACTTTCTCCTCATCCCTAATCACTCCTTCCTTATCGCTTATCATCCATAATAACTCCCTCATTGACCTTTAACATCCTTCATCATATAATCACTCCCTCCTTAACCCTCACCATCCCTCATCATCCCTGATAACTACTTCATCATCACTCATCATCCCTAATCACTCCTCCATCATCACTAATAATCATTAATAACTCTCTCCTCATCCCTCATCATCCCTGACCACTCATTCATTGACCCTCACCATTCCTCATCATCCTTACTCACTCCATCATCCCTTATCATCTCTAATAAATCCCCCCTTGATCCCTTATAATCCTTATTCACTCCTCCATCATCCTCATTAACCCTCACCATTCCTTATAGACAATAAGGTAGATATATAGTTACTTTTTAGGTTTGTTTGCCTTCTAAATTACTTGTTAAAATTTCTAGGAGTCTTAGGTTTGTCAAAATTTAAGTTTACAAATCACTCACTTTGAATTCAATCCATAGTGGTTTTATTTAGGTATTATAGGTCACATTGATGACATTTTCACATTATAAAACTACTTTCTATTAATTTCACTTGCTCATTTTTCCTCCCTCATCTCTAATCACTTCATCCTCATCCCTCATCAACCTTAATAACTCTCTCCTCATTCCAAAGTATCCTAATAACTTCCTAATTGGCCATAATTATCCCTAATCCTCTCTAATCACTCCCTCATCATCCCTAATCACTCCCTTTTTGACCTTCACTATCACCATCCCTAATCACTCCATCATCCCTCATCATCCCTAATCACTTCTTGATTATCCTTAATCATTTCCTCATTGAATATCATTGGACCTCATCATCAATAATAATTATTTCATTGTCCCTAAGTGTACATAATCACTCCCCCCTCAATTTTCATAATCCATAATTAATCAATCTTCATCTTGATTTACCCTCATCATCCCTCATAGATAACAAGGTAAACATGTAGTAATTTTTCAGATCTTCATGCCTTTTGGATTATTTGTTGGTATTTCTAAGAGTCATAGGTTTGTCAGAATTTATGTTTTCAAACCCTCAATTTTAATTCAATCCAAAGTGGTGTGATTGGGTAAACATAGGTCATATTGATGACTTAGACACATAATTCAATAAATTAATGTTAATTTCACTTGTTCATCACCCCACCCTCATCCCTAATCACTTCATCCTCATCCCTCACCACCCATAATAAATTACCATCACTCATCATTAACATTAATTAATCCCTTAATAACTTTTAGTATGCATTTTCATCTCTAGTAAATCCTTCATTGGCCCTCATTGTTCCTCATCATCCCTAATCATTCCATTATCCCTCATAATACCTAATAACTCCCTCCTCATCCATAATAATTAATAATCACTCCTTAATTGACCCTCATCCATTTTTATACTTAATCACTCCCTCATTAACCCTCACCATCCATAATCATCCCTAATCACTCCCCCCTCATCCCTCATAATCCCTACTCATTCCTTCTTCATCCTCATCAACCCTCACCATCACTCATCATCCCTAATAACTCCCACATTGATTCTCACCATACATAATTGTCCCTAATAATTTCATAATCTTTTCTCACCATCCACACTCACTCCCTCCTCATCCATAACCACTCCCTCCAATAACTTAATTGTAGGTGTAGTAGCTTCTCACTTGTGTCTGATTGGCTTATGTTACATTTACAAAATTTGATCACTAAAATAAGGCCTAAGTAAAATATTCTTTCATTCATCCTATTTAACTAAAATAAGTAACTCAAAGATACCATCTAATTATCTATTGGGATTCAAAGATATATATGATGTTCCATGCCTAAGTTGTGGAGAGAGTGTGTGTCTAGAGCCTTGGGATAGAATAAATAAGTAGGAAAGTGAGTAAAGGGTGGGATGAAATTTTATTAATTACATGTATAAATTAGGATTTGGGCATCTAATACACCCATTCATATCAATTTTAATTATAGTTATCTCCCTTATAAGTAAAAAGGGACACAAAAATACCATATCCACCTATGATCATCGTAAATACAAACAATGGGAAAACCACACTAAGTACAATAATGTAGGTATGTAATAATAAAAATAAATATTTGGCTCATGTATTTAGGTAGGTTATATTCAAGATCAAGATATGTCTAATAGATTCAATCAGGTAGGGTATACTCAAGTAGGTAAAGTAGTTAGGGCATATTCAAGTAACTAAAGTAAGTAAATCATACTCAATACTATAGATATATTACATATGTAACATAATTAAAATTTTCATTTCTCATTATATCTATCATGAATCAAGCTTCCCTCACGAACAATAAAAGATAAGTTGGTAAGGCATAACTAAGTAGGTACATAAATAATATATGAAAACTATAGATCAGGAATCAAGATTCCATTAATAGATAAGAATTTATTATAAAAATGGAAATTAGGTATTATAAGAACAAAGCTATATATCAAGAAGGAAACTTCCCTTACCTTATTAGGTAGGGCATAACTAAGTAGGTAGGGTAATAACAAAGCTATATATAAAAAATTTAGCTTTCATTAATAAACACACCTTAACCTAAAAGAAAAGAAAAATTTTATACCAAGAAAGAAACATTACCTTGATATTTGTGTCTCACTCCCTTGCTATCCATATTTAAGATAATCTTCCCTTGATAGTTCACTAGGTGAATAAAAGTTATATATCAAATCTAAAAGTTTCCCTTGCCTTACTCCTTGGAATAGATGAAGTAGGTAGGAAAGTTTCCATTACCTCAACAAGTAGGGAATTTTTGTTATTGAGTTATGGTATTTATAATGGTCCCCAAATATATCTATGGTATGGACACCATTGCTATGCTATCTTTTGATATAATATATTAGAGATCAAGGAATACTCAGAATAAGACAAGTTTATAGTTTAGCCTTTAGGGCCAATGAACCATGCCCAAGCTCTAAGTGGCCCCTCCTAAATACATAGGATTAAGTTATATTATAATCATACCCTTCATATATAAATTTTGTTATAGATCAAGTTGGGTTTGGAAACACACTCTATCAAATGCCAAATCAGAATAAACTCTACCAAGTTGGTGACCACCTATTTATCTATATGGTAATCTGATATACTATAGACATACTCTCAAATACATATAGATAAAATTATAATTAAACTATGGGGTTGGGATTATAATTATCAACTACTATCTAGTCACCCTTATCTATATAGATATAAATTTGGATTCTCAAATCTAGGATTGAGATTATTAGATGCCCAAATCCCAAAATTTATATGTAAGTAATATAATTTCATCCCAACCTTTTCTTGATTTATTTCCTATTTATTCTATTTTATGGATCTATATAGACTCTCTTTCCATGGTTTAGGCATAGATCACCATATATATCCTTTAATCCTACTAGACAATCAACCAATATGTTTCAACTCCTTAATTGAGTGAAAGAGGATGAGTGAAATAAGAGTTTCTCTAGACCCTATTTTAGTGAATAAAATTTATAAATAGAACATAAGCCAATTGGGTAAATCATGAAGATAATACATCGACCATCAAGGTATTATATGGATTGATTAAATTAGGAGGGACAAGTATGTTGAGATAAGAGATTATTAGGGATGGTGAGATGGTGAGGGTTAATGAAGGAGTGATTAGGGATGATGAAGGAGTTATTATGGATGATAAGCGATTGTGAGGATTAATGAGGAAGTGATTATGGATTATAAGGGATGAGGAAAGAGTGATTAGGGATTATGAGGGATGATGAAATAATGAAAATGGATGATGAGGGAGGGTGAGTGTCAATGATGGAGTAATTAGTAAAAATTATCAAGTGATTACATATGATGATAGATGGTGAGTGTCATTGAGGGAATTATTAGGGATGATGAGGGATGAATTGAGAGTGATTAGGGATGATGAGGGATAGTGAGGGTAAAATGAGGGAGTGATTATGGATGAAGATGGAGTGATTAGACATGATAAGGGATGGCTAGGGTCAATAATGAAGGGATTATAAGCAAGTAAAACTAACACAAAGTGATTGTCTGTTGTGCCCAAGTCATCAATGTGACCTATATTGTCCAAATCAAACCACTTTTGCTTGAATTCAAAGTGAGTGATTTGTAAACATCAATTTTGACAAACCTAGGACTCCTATAAATACTAAAAAACAATTTGGAAGGTATGAAAACCTATAAAATGACTATATGCTTACCAAAAATATACATTAGTTGCAAAATTTATCCCCTAAAATCCATAGGTTCAATACTAATACCCTGAAAATGCCTAAGTACTGATTAGATTGGATTTATAAAAAAATACCTCCCACATCATAAGACCTGCAGTTGTGAAATTAACTCTATTAGATGTAAAGTGACCCTAATTTATTATATTTACTAACATAAATTTAAATTATAAGGAATATAAATGTAACTTATACATAACATTTATTTTAGTAAATAATTGGCCCCTTCCAATAGCAATTTTTTATTTTTTTATGCAATGTAAAGGTAACACATACTCATTATAATATTTATGTGTTATAACATGTACACATTATAATGAATACACTCTATAAAATTTATGCATTGTTTTCACTAAATATAATTATATGTGTTGTAATGTGTATGTGTTATATTCAACTAGAATAACATGTACATGTTTATGTCCAGTGATCTTGAGCCTATTTCAAAATAACACATGCATGTTATGGATATTATGCATACATTTATGTCTATAAAGTGTACACATTACATTAAATGTCTACAAAATTATCCCCCAACTCTATGCTCTAACCTCCTCACATTTAGGAGTTCCTCTTATTGAATTCTTATGTTTGAATATTGGCTCCATTCTGACTAGCATTGGTCTTGAAGCTAAAGGTTGGACAGAGTTATCAAATAGGCATAATTTTACTAGTAAAAAAATGTTTGTCATATGGAACTTCATTCTCACTAAAAACTAGTAGTATCTTAGGGTTACGTGTTAATTTTTGTGGTTAGTTACTTAGCCTTGCTCCTTTGGTTTTTGAATTTATTTTATTATAGGTAATATTTTTTAGTGTTTTTCCCTCAATTTGGCTTTGGATAGATTTGAAATATTCCCTCTTGTAGGTGGAGATGTGTGGAGTCCACATTATTCCATTTTCTTTTTTTATATATCTCAATTTTATCTTTATATGGGTGAGGGTACCTATAACCATTAATATTGATTAAAAAATAATAGTTATAATAATGTAAAGTTAAAAATAATATTATATTTTACAATTATATTGAAAGTTTGTGAAATTTATTTTATACGATATATATCTAATTATAATATTAATATAAATTATTATAATATTACCTTTAAATAATAAAATTTTAGAAATGTCTACTATGATAATTTAATTTTTAAAAATCCATGATAACTCTTTGGACATATTCAAAATAAAAGACTTAAATGAAATTTTTATTTCCTTGTAAATCCTAGTTTACATTCAATGTCTACTTTAAAATTATAATTACAATGTGAATTATTCAAATAATCTTATAGTTTATTATTATATTGTAAGGTTACAATAGTAATTATATTGTGTGTGTAATTATAGAATTCAATGTAATCTTATAATATGCATTAATGATAATATTTAAAATAATTTTATAATTTATAATTATATTGAAAGTTTGCACGCGCGCACACACACACACACACATGTATACATACACACACACACACACACACACACACACACATATATATATATACATATATATATATATATATATATATGTATATGTATATGTATATATATATATATATATGTATATGTATATGTATATGTATATGTATATATATATGTATGTATATATATGTGTGTGTGTGTGTGTGTGTGTGTGTATATATATATATATATATATATGTATATATACATATATATATATGTATATATATGTATGTATGTATGTATGTATATATATATATATATATGTACATATATATATATATGTATATATATATATATATGTATGTATATATATATGTATATATACATATATGCATATACATATATACATATTTATATATACATATATGCATATACATACATACATTCATACACACACACACACACACACACACACACACACACACACACACACACACACACACACACACACACACACACACACACACACACACACACACACACACACACACACACACACACACACACACACACACACACACACACACACACACACAGACACACACACACACACACACACACACACACACACACACACACACACACACACACACACACACACACACACACATATTATAACATTCAATATAAAAATATATTTATATATCATTATAATACTAAGTGAAAATTTTAGAAATTTTCTTACAAGGCACAGTCTATAATAAAAATCA
Organism: Torreya grandis; assembly: GCA_037957365.1. Taxonomy (NCBI): domain Eukaryota; kingdom Viridiplantae; phylum Streptophyta; class Pinopsida; order Cupressales; family Taxaceae; genus Torreya; species Torreya grandis. Next base: position 3,504,288 of record JARHVA010001186.1, read on the forward strand.
ATTTATTTAAATTGAGCACACAAAATTTGGCATAAAAATAATATAAAATATTAGCTATTTAAACTAATAATAAAGTGTAATTAATATTATAATATGAAAAATCAATAGTAGGTTAATTAAAATATTATTTATGAACATTTGTTAGAATAAATATAATTTTTTTAAATTTAAAGTTATTCAAACTTTAAAAATTATAACACATTTTATTTTTAGGTTAAATCCAAATGTAGAATATTTTAATATTGATTATGTTTTCCTAATATGTTTTGACCACATAATATTTCAATGCAACAAATTAATTTATTGCCAAATAAGAATTTAAATTTTGAAAATGTTATGTTTTGGTTTAGGCAAAAATTCAAATTTAATATGGTATGATAAATTTTTAAAAAACACACTTTTTGAATCTAGAGATATTTATTTTATGAATGCTACAATATTAATTTTTTGTAAAAAAAATTGTAGGGTTTTTTTTCTTCATTTTTTTAAAAAATAAAAAGTGAGGGAGAGGATAGAAGGAAGTACACCAATTTTTAACCATTTTCATAATTTTACATGGATGATTCAATGCTAGGTAATATACATGCATGAGTTTGAATAAGAACATGGTGATTCACTTCCATTTCTATGATTTAGTTACAAATAAAAGAAAAGGCTTGAAATATGTAATTAAGAAATGACATGTCAAATAATTATAGATACATTTGATATAAACTTTATGCAATTTTTACAACATTTTTTCTATCACTAAGTCCATCTATAGAAACCACTCCTTTGAATCCTTTGTATGACTCTTAGATAATTTCACAATCAATTTAGTACTTTCTATTTGTTTCTAAATTTCATTTCCACTATGTCTTGAGTGTTTATAACTATTTTTCTTACAAATGCAACTCAAATTTGTCATTGTATAAATGATTATGTCTATAAAAAACTTGTTTCTTGTTTGTTTTCTATTATTTTTACCATTCTGCTAAAAATTAATCAAACATTTTATTTTCAACTTGTTTAACCTTTACATAGACAAACAAAATGCTTAGTCATCATTTTTACACTAAGTCTAATGCTTCTTGAAAATATATGAATAGAGTATGCAACCACCCACTCTAAAACATGAAACACAATAGGGATAGTAATAATAACAACAATAATACTCATCTTATTTTCACTATAACTAAAAACCTATACATGTTAATTTATAATGCTGAACAAATTTCTTATTATATCTAGTTTTGTAATCAAAATGAGTCCAACTGGATTCAAAAATAATGTCAATGACATGTTTGTTAGAAAAATTTATGAAACACAATTTCCCAATGTAACAATAAGGTTATTCATCCTTTTTCACATAATAAAATCCTAAGATTCATGTGAATCTTAGAGTTAGCATCTGTACACTCTAAATGCAAAGCTACTAATCTTATTTTCACTATATAATTACTTAAAATGATTTCAAACCATTACATAGACAAACAATAGGTTTAATCATCATTTTTTCACTAATTCTAATGCATCCTAAAAATATCTTGATGAAGTGGGTGGCTAATCACTCTAAAATATAACCACGATAGAGATACTAGTAAAAATAATACTACTCATCATATTTTTACTATTATTATCTATAATTATATTTAACTCTTACATAGTTAAACATTATTGATGTTTTTCATCCTAGTATTTGTAATTCATCCACTCTAAGTGAGACCCATGGTAGGGATACTAATAATTTTAGCCCATGATACTCAACCTATTTTTACTATAATTATCTACAAAAATTCTATTACGTGTTATGTTGAATAACATTGGATTTATATTTTGGTGCTCATAGTGGTTATTAACTTCGACCATTAAAACATGAATTTTCAAACCTTGGTTCTTAACTTAGATAAAACAATATTTTTGAAAATTATTGGTAAAAGGGAGTTTTTTGATAGGGTACTCCACCCTAATATTTATAACTTGTAGACAAAGTATTTGAAACTAGAAAAGATAAAGAAGTATTTAACCAAGGATAAAAATTCAACAAACAATGACTTCACAACCACTACATAGCCCAAAAAATGCAAAAATATAATAAAAATAAAATGAGACTAAACCATAAGTTACTAAACTTTATTCCCCCCAAATTTATCAACCTAATTAGTTAAATTTTTCTTCAATTTTTGTTCTATATAATATATATCTTGAACCTCAAGTGTTTAGCCTTTCTCCTTGATCATTATTTTATCCTTATTTGTGTATTTTAATGAGCCTTCACCATCCCAATTCATTTTTATGAGTTTAATAATCATATCCATACTAGTTAAATCATTTCTATTTGTAATGTTATTATTAGCCACCAATGCTTTTATATTATTGAGGGAGATGTTCTCTTGTAATCTACCAACTTTTTCCACATCTACGTTATCATCTCTTTGATTTTATATTTTATACTTAACATATCTTTCTCCTAATTAATACTCTTGATGGAATATTTGAGCAAGTTATAGTCCTTAAAAAACCATCTAAGGAGGGCTCTATGTAAATCAAGATCCTGATTTAATTATTTAACATTGTCTTAGTATTTAATGGTTGCAATCAATTACTCACGTTCCTTACCAACATTACATTAAAATTTCATAATTTCTATCACTCTATTATTATTTTAAGAAAATTAATATTTTAGTAGTTTTATTCCCTCAACAATCTCTTTCATACTTTCCATTTCATGGTCATTAGAACCATCTTGAGTGATGGGTCCTTCCAAATTAGGGGTTATGGTAGACTCACTCACATACATCCTAGGGGAATTATAACTCTCAAAAAACTTTTGTGATTCTCAATAGCATTCAATTTCAAATTTTCCTTGACCTTATCCCCCTCAAAAACCATATGACCCAAAATTGACTTCCCTACTTTGGAATACTTATAAATCAAGATAATCATAGCTTGTTACAAAGGAGACCTTTTGTTATCATTCTTAGCTTCTAAAACATATTTTACAATGAATTCAAGATATAAAAGGGAATACTAACCAAATATTAATGTATAAATAAATTGAAGAAGACAAAATAGAAATTAAGAAAAAAATTTTACCTATCATCAAGGGTTATAAATTTTGTAACCTACTTTGTAACTTCATTGAAAGGTCATAGAATTGAATCTCTAAGGTAACCCTATTGAAATAGAATCAATTATTCACCATTGATTAAGAATTTATTAACTTCATCTTAATTTCATATACTAGTTTTGTATAATATATTATATTCTTCCTTTATGTCCATAACATGAGAAATAAGCTCCTTAGAAATAACAATATCAACCCCTTCAAATGAAACCACTTTACCCTTACACCCTTTTAAAAAGGCTCTAGATATGTGAGGGTTATATCCTTTGATTATATAGATGAAATTATTAAATACACTAGGTTTAAGGATCCCCCTAACCATAAATTATTGTCTAAGACTTCTATTGAAGAAGGTTCAACACAGCCCAGGTCTCCTCCCATATTGTCATCAATCATATTCACCCAAAACTAACAACTGGGGAAAGAAATGAAACATAAATTAACAAAAACTACATTAAAAATAATAATGAAGCTCTTATGATAAAATTTATTGTTATCCTACCACTTATTATAATAAGTGATGATGTTATTCCACTTCACACAATTATATTTGTAGTTGTTTTTATGATAATTAAGGTTGAAACACCATAAAATTCATAAAAAATTGAGGGATAAGGATCTAGAATACAATAAAACAATATTTCTAATGTAAATGAGAAATTCCATCTAAAATCCCCCTTTGGAAACTTCATTGAGACATTCATCTTTAAAACTTGCCCAATCCATCAAATAAATCTAAAAACTTACTAGACTAATAATCATGAAGCCTTATAAGATTTATTATATTTTAGGCTTACTCCTTAGACAAGAAATTAGAGGATTCTTTGCTGATTTTTTAAATAATGGCATTTGAGAGCTCCTATTTAGATAACCACTTCTTGAAATTATTGGATACAACACATATATTGGGAAATTAATTAGTTACTTGGTTTCATACCCTAAAAACCATGTTGAATGTAGACCCTATCAAAGAATCTAATAATAATATAAGTTTATTACATATAATAATGGACCAAATAAAATAATATATATTAGAAAGGTATGGAATGATATTAAGGGAGGCCCCCTCTAAGACCAATTGGCTCACCCTAAACTCCTAAATCAACTACAACCCCCAAAGTGTAGATCTAGACTTAGATAAGTAGATGGATTAGAATATAATACTTCATGTATATGTATTAATAATTTATCCCTTTAATTTCATTAGGATTCCTCCCCCTCCTACTAGACCTGGGTTTATTTTGAAATCCCTATCAAAATTTAGTTTGACCCAGTCTCAAATTAACAAGATTAACAACATCAAATTATATCAAATATTTTAAGTAATAGTAAATACTATAGTGAGAAGAGACAAGGATATAATTATATAAAATAATCCTTTTATGTAATATATATAATAGTTTAGAGATAAATTCTTAGAACATGCTGAAGATAAATTCTTGGAATAATTAAGAGACAAATTTCTAAAAAAATTTAGAGTTTTTGTGTATTATTTAGTAAATATTATGGTTTAAACTTGAACCCTTGGGAGAAGTTATTTGTGATTCCCCCAAATGATCCATAAATTAGGAACAACCCCAGGATATGGGTATCTTGTGATGGGGCTAAACCTCTAGTGTAGGCTAGTTCCTCTTTGATGCTCACCTAAAACTAAAACTAAGACTAACACTTCATGGGAAAAGGGTTAGAAGGGGATGATGGATCCTAAGAAATATAATAGGTGGTACACCAAATTTATAGGTCAATCCTTCTTTTTTGAATTGAAGAACACTAATGAAATAGTAAGGGGCTAGGTTTAGTATCTAACTATTTGCTATATATCTATGTGGAGGTTCACCAAAGGGTCTAGGCTAAGGGAGATCAAGGAGAGGTCAAAAATAAGACACTAACCAATCATAGTATCCACATGTGGGATTTTATCAAGAGATGAAAAACACTAAACACAACATATATGAGTAAATGAACTAGTAACTAGGTGAGATAAGTACACACTATACCATAATAGTGAAATCAAAACATAGCATTCTATTACTTCAAAAGGTTACAAATTCCTTCTTTATATAGTCTAGTCTCACCAAGAGAGGTGATTGAGAGAAAGATAGAGAGAGATTTGATAATCAGATGATTTTCTAATTATCTATTTTGGGCCTAAGAGCATGTATTTATAGCAACAAATAGAGATAAAGGAGAAGTTGGTAACCACTTATCTATCTATTTAGTTGTTTTTATCATGGTTTTGGTCCAATCAAGACAAGCTATTATGAGTGAGATATCCATGATTATCCCTAGAATAATTTCACTATTTGACCAAGGTGTGATGGAAGATAAAATTTAACCATAGGTGGAAAGTCTTGATTTGACTAGAAGTGAATGCCCCAATTACTTTCCAAATCCCTGAGTTTTTTACTATTGATTTTTCACCAAATTTTATTGAAAAGATAAAATCCTCATACCCATTAGGGACACATCATGCCTAATCTAAATGGTGACTTGTTGAGGCATGACTTTAGATGATATTTTAATATCTATTATATGCCTTAGGTCTTAAACTAAATTAATTGTAGAGGAAAACCAATCTAAGGACATTGGTTTTTTAATATATATAGTACCTTATCTATTAGTCAGTCCTTTTTGTATTGATATCTACTTATTTTACTTATTGAGTCAAGATAATTTCTCTTGATCACCCTAACCCACCTCCTTTATATAGCTATAGACAATCTAAATACTTGACCTACTCAAATCCTTGTGGTCTTAACACTTATAGATTGTGTACTCTTCCCTAGGTTTCCACTAAGGATATTTCAACCCCATCAGATAGTTCATGTAGATTAAATTTGACATTCACATGAATGTCAATTGAAACCTATGAGAACATTTTTTACATCTTGTATATCATCAAATTTAAGATCATATGGATTTTTCCTATGTATAAAGTTGACACCTGCATAGATGAGTTTTAAATTTTGTCTAATTTTGTAGACTTATAACTTAAATAAAAAAACTTGTGACAACACAAAAATTTTAGGGGATGGTTTGGTGCTAAAAAGAGTAAAATAATTTGATCCATTGTCTAAGAAGGCTTCCTAAGTGAAGATATTAAATGCATGATTTTTTTGGCCTACTTGATCCTCATTTGAAAATGGCCAAGTGTGAAGGCTTGGTTATCTTAGTTTGTGGAGCCACCCTCTGAAGGTGCATAGACTCCATTCTACCTCATCATGTGAGCTACAACTTGGCATGGATGATCTAAGACTTGGCCTGTATTATTTCATAACCAATGTAAAGAAACCCATGTTCATCTTGACTACCTTAGATATTCCATGGAGATTTCATAGTTGAAGACATGTCCTTAAAAAATTAACAAATTACACTTTAGGTATACATAAATAATTTTTTAAGAACTTTGTGAGATTATGTCACTATTCCACTCATAACCATTCAAATTTTGTTCAAACCAGTAATTAGGAACTCTGCCTCTTTCCCTACATTATGATTGTTAGGCATTGGGCACCAGTTTGATATCTGGACCAAAAATGGCCAAAATTATTGGTGACTCATAGGGAAGCATGTTTTCTATGATTGATAACCCAATACTATTTTGATCCATTAATCATGGAGTCAATCCTTCTTTAACCTCTTAAAATAATAAAAAGGAATAAAATAAAATAAGACAGGTGTATGTAAGCACCTAAAAAGAGAAATGACTAACCTATGAAACAAAATGTCTAGAAAAAACTTAGAGGAAAACTTCAAAATCTAACCTAATATACAAAATAATTTATAAATACACCCCTATATAAAATAATTAACTATTTTATACATATTGGAGCTTTGAGTTATACTTGCTTTTCCTTGACAACTCCTTTCTATATTTAAAAACAATTAAATGCTCATGCCTTCTTGGGGAAGTGATTAGTTCCTCTACCATTACCTTTAGTTTTATAATTCATAATTATGGGTCTAAAACCTAATCATCATTCTCCCAAATCTATGTGCCTTGTAAAAATAGGTCCATTCTTCATTCATCTATGCATTTTTAGTTATGATCATATAGACTAGCTTGATATATCCCCTTTAGTGTATCTATAGGACTATCCTTTGATGTTGTGATGTCCTAAGGCCACTTGAGTTTTCTTTTGGCTTTCAAGGGTATAGAGGTGTCCAAGGTTTAAGGGATAAGTTAATATCCATGTTTAAAAAACTCAAACATGTCATCTCCTAAGAAAATAATTGCTTCTAAAGATTTATTTTCATGGATTTATAGCTCCACTAGGGTTCCTTTAAGGTTAGATATATAAATCCTTTAACCATGATCTTGGGCTTATGAGTTTTATTTTGATGTCGCATACTAGTTATCAAGACTGCTTCTCCATCATTTAAAATAGAGATTATGTGACTCCCAACCAAGTCCATTTATTCCATGAAGTCATGGTACAACTACCACCATGACTCCTCTTGATCCTCTCCCTCTTCATTTTCTTTCTTTAGAATAGGATCCTCTTGAAGGGAAGAAATAATGGAAGGTTTGGGTGGGATGGAGGCTAGAGGATACTCAAATGTTTTCTCCTTACCCTCTCATTTTACCAATCTATTTATCCACTATTAGATCAAGGTCTTCATTTCATATAAATCATTACTAATAGAACCATACTAAATTCCTCTCTGATAGAAATCCATTATTTTTCTAGCATCCAAAATAATTCCCTCATACTTTTTATGAGATGAGGTGTGATCACCTCAAACTCATTGTCCCACTTTCTCATCACCTAATTTGACTTTATCATGTTTGGTTTAAAGGTCAACAAGGATGTAGTAGTAGAAGGGTGGCTAGAGGGGTAAATGGGTCAGTATTAAGGATAGGTATGTTCATTATAAAGTTGATAAAGGTGATTAAATGGTTGTAAGTCTCCATTTGGTTAGTTATAAGGCTCACCAACCAGAGGATGGTGGAACTCTACCCTAAATCAAGCCATAGAGACTCATAAAAGTAGGTTAGATGCAGATAAAATATCTTGAAGGTTTACCTAGAATATTATAACTAGCTGAAGATCAAAGTTTCCATTGATGTTTTTGAAATGTTCCTCTAAAATATTATATGGATAAGAATAAAACTAATGATTATTCCATTATTTTAGTCATTTATCCCACTAGGCATGCCAAAAACTATTATAGCTTCAAATCATACCCTTGGGATAATTTCTTTGGGTTTACCCTAGCTGAGCCTTAGAATGGGAATAACCCTAAGGCTATAGGTATCCCATGATGGGTTTAAAAATATAGAGTAGTCCATTTCCTCTTTTATGTTCACCTAAAATTAAAACTATACCTTGTGCTTCACAATAAATGGGCTAGAAGGGGTTGAGGGATCTTAAGAAATCTAACAAGTGATGCACCAAATATATAGGTTAATCCTCCCTACTTGACTCAAAAAACACTAAAAAAATAGGAAGGGGCTAGGTTTAAAATCCAAATGTCTGCTATACATCCATGTGGAGGTTCACCAAATAACCTAGGCTAAGGGAAATAAAGGAAAGGTATAAAATAAGACACTAACTAGTCATAGTATCCATATGTGGGCTTCGATCAAGAGATGCAGAACACTAAACAAAACATATATGAGTGGATGAACTAGTAACTAGGTGAGATAAGTACACACTATACCATAATAATGAAATCAAAGAAAAACCTTCTATTATTTCAAAAGGTTACAAATTCCTTCTTGGTAAACTTTATTCTCACTCAGAGAGGGAACTAAGAGAAAGATAGAGAGAGATATGATGATCAAATAATTTTTTGATTATCTATTTAGGCCTAATAGCCTCTATTCATAGTATAAAATAGAGAGAAGGGATAATTTGGTAACTAGTTATCTATTAAGTTTTTATCTATTTTTATCATGCTTTTGGTCCAATCAGGATAGACTATTATGAGTGAGATATCCATGATTAGCCTTGAAATCATTCCACTAATTGAGCAAGGTGTTATATAAGATAAAATTAAACCATAGGTGGCAAGTCTTGATTTGGCTAAAAGTGAATTCCCCAATTGCTTTCCAAATCCCCAAGTTTTAGACAATTAATTTTCCACTAGATTTCATTGAAAGCATAAAATCCTCATACCTATAGGTGATAGGTCATGCATGTTCTAAATGATAGATTTTCAATAAATGACTCAAGATGATCCTTTCATATCTATTTTATTCCTTGGGTCTTAAACCAAATTAATTATAGAAGAAAACTAATCTAAGGACATTAATTTTCCTATAGATATAGTACCTTTTCTAGTAGTTAGTCTTGTCTATATTGAGCTCCACTTCTTTACTTCTTGAGTCAGGCTCATTTCAATTTATCACCCCAACTCACCTCCTCACTATAACTATTGGTAATCTAATTTTTTAACTTTCTCAAAATACTATGGTCTTGACACTTGTCAGGCATGCACTCTTCCCTAGGTATCTACCAAGGATTTTTAAACCCCATCATCTAGTTCATGAAGCTTGAATTTTATGTTCATATGAATGTCATTTGACACCCATGAGATTTTTTTGGCATCTCTTATATCATCAAATTTAAGCTCTTATGGAATTTTCCTTGGCATAAAGTTATCACTTGCAAAGGTGTATTTCATATTTTAGCCAACTTTGTAGACTTATAAATTGAAGTGAAAAACTCATAATGGTACCAAACTTTTAGGGGATGGTTTTGGTGCTATAAGAAGAAAAATCATTTGATTTACTAGCCTAAAAGGATTACTTATTGAAGATATTAAATTCACAAGTTTATTGGCCTACTTAATCCTCATTTGAAAATGGCCAAGTGTGAAGGCTTGGTTATCTTAGTCTACAAAACCACCCTTAGAAGGTGCATAGACTACATCTTGCCTCATCACATGAGATGAAAATTGGCATGGATGATTTGAGACTTGGCATGTAGTATTTCAATACCAATGTGATGAAACTCATGTTCATCTTGAGTGTCCTAGATATTCTATGGAGCTTTTACAACTCAAGACATGTCCTTAAAAATTTGACAAATTATACTTTAAGTGGACCTAAAGTGTTTTAAAAAAACATTGGGAGATTCAATATCTCACTATTTTTCTCATAACCATCCATATTTTATTCAAACCACTACTCTATAACTCTGCCTCTTTCCTTGCATTATAATTGTTAACCACTGGTCACTAGTTTGATATGTGGGCCAAAAATGGGCAATAAAAGCTACTTGGAAAAGCATGATGCCAAAGTATTATACAAATGTGGATCACTCAAACTAATTTAGAGATACCTAAAATATTAAAAATGTATTATCTACCTCAAACACCTAAATCCACTTAAAAAATTAGAGTTCATAGAAAATAAAAATTATTAATTGTTTACTATTAACATATGAAACAATTTATAGTCTCATCATTATATCCACATACATTAATAATTTTCATTATTGTATCTCATCCAAATACATTCATTCTATAACCAATCTATTATTTTAATGTCAAGGGTTTTGTCCCTCTTAAGTGCCCAACCATTAATAAGGTTGTTTGGGGATACTTAATTTTTCTTTGAGGAGTATAATTTTAATTTTAATCTAAAACATTTTTGTATATATTTATATGTATTAATTATACCTAAACATAAAAATTCCCACTATTAATTCAAATGGACACGTGATTTTTGTTACTCAATATATGTTCTTCAACAAATATTTCACATTTTATAACATTCTAGTAAGAGGCATTTCATTTCTCAAACTATTTAAGTCCATGTAGTCTTGGGACATATATATTTATGAGTCTTCCTTTAAAAAATGATTCTTTTCATATGCATGTCAAATTTTTGGAAGAAGGTACTCCCTAAGGACAAAGATTCAGAAGAAATTATACATTAATTTTGATGAATTTTTTTTTATTTAATGTTGTATCATGAAAATAGATTTATTTAAGGACATAAATGGTATAAAAATAAATCAATTATAAACATTCTATCATTTTTTAGGCTTGAAGGATTCTAGGATTCTAGAACAACTATACTCTTATGTACTCCTCAATTATACTCTTCAGTAGAGAGATTATGGGTTTCTAGGATTTTATATTTTTCCTTACATATTTAAAAAATTTCTATGGGTTTATACCCATCCATGTGCCATGAAGTTATAGGTACCATTAAAAAAATATTCCTATATCTCATCCCAATCCTTTCATTCTGTAATTAAGTTATTATTTTAACAATTATTTTGGCCCTTTTGAGTGCCCAACTAAGGTTGTTTGTAAAGATTAATTCCTTATTTTATGATTCATCCCCAACATGAAAATAACATGTAAAACATTTTCATGTTAAAAAAAACAAGCATACATTAAAATTTACATCTTCAACTTATTCAAATTTTCCTTCACTCTTAGTCTTCCAATGACTTTGTTTTCCTATCATAAAATCAATGAAAATTTGACTTCATTGATTTTTTGGGATCCTTATTATTTTATTTTTATTTTATTTTTTACTATATGAATACAACCACGTTATCAATAAACTATGAGCCAATCATGAACACACATTTTGAAAAATGTGTAATAAGTCAATAGAGAATTTCCCCTTAATTTTACATGCCATACTTTTTAACTTGATAACATTATCTTAAAACGTAAACCTAAATATTCAAGAAATTATTTTCAAAATCAATTACAAATTTAATGAACCCAAAAAAATTAGAACATACACATTCATTTTTAATAACAATAATTATGGCATCAAAAAAGCTCTAAAACTAGACCTCAAAAGTGTGATCCAAATCGACCACCTTCTATTCCTATTTTTATTCCAAGAGATGAAATAATTAAGTCAAATTATATATATTTGCTTCCACTACTAATTTAATATGTTCTTGAATGGGATATGTAAAATGAGGACTTTGGAAAATTATGAAGTCTTTGGAAAAAATATGACAACTTTGAAAAATCATGATTTTGGAAAATAAGCCACATTAATTTTTCCACCTCCTATTTTTTATGTAACTTTGGCATTATATCAATGTTTTTACAATTTAATAGGATACAAAATTTCCAAATAGTCCATGTGCAATATATCTATTGAGTTGGATATGAGACAAAAAAAATAATGACATGTTTGGAGTTATAATAATTTAACAGTTTCCTTAGCTTATCAAATTTTATTCCATAAGTTTCCAAACTTATTTTTACATATAATTACAATGTTTATTAAACACAAAATGATTGAATCCCTATCAATATTTTATACTAGTTAGACTATCATATCTTTGAAGTAAATTTGAAGTGACTTACTTAAAATTTTATAGACCTAGAAGTACCATGTGCCATATTAATTAGAACAAAAATCATGATGCCAAATAGGCCAAATCTATCTTTCCACCTCCCATTGCACAAGTAATGAGAGATTTTATTAAATTTTAAATGATTTAATGTGTGTGTGTGTGTGTGTGTGTGTGTGTGTGTGTGTGTGTGTGTGTGTGTGTGTGTGTGTGTGTGTGTGTGTGTGTGTGTGTGTGTGCGCGCGCGCGCGTGCGCGCACGCACGCACATGCATGCATGCATTCATGTGTGTGTATTTTCACTTATAACATTTAAAATATCATTTTAACACTTTATAACTTTGTATCAATGTACTATAGAAATGTAGACTATCATAAACCAGCTTAGTTCCTAAAAAACTCCCATCGATGAATAGAGTTCCACTAGGAATTGATTATTTCATCAAACCATTCATTTAATAGATCAAAAAAAAGAGTGGCATTGATAGTACATAAGTTCTAATTCTACTATTCTATCTCATCAACATTTGACACCAAGTTGGGAACTGACATGGTTTAATGCACACCCTAATATGTACTAACTTCTATATAATGTAATAACTTATAAATAGTTACACACCATTAACTAGGACAATCATAAATTTAATGCAATCTATAAATTTAATATTGGAAAAACTTAAGGATGTGAGGGCCTTATTAATAATAAAATTGAATAATGACATCTACAATAGTGTTAATATACCATCCATTATTGTAAGAGTTTGACAATTCTTTAAGGGATAGTTGAATTGATTCACATGAAATTTAGTATATTATTTATAAAATACATTTAGGTGTTCAAATATATTCACTTTGAATGTAAAACAAATGAAAACAACAAAAACATTATGGTTAAATCCCTAAATATAAAGATCAATAATGAATTCATCATTTATTTTCCTAAGGAAAACAAAGAAGATAACCACAAGTGAAAGAATTGTGATTTTACTAGGAAATATGACTTTATTTTTGCATATTTTGGATCTACTATATATTATTCAGGATCTACTTAGAATAGTTAGGGGTCAAATTCCCATAGAAATATTGAACTAAAATAGTCTGGCACTTGTTCTAGTACTAATTTTTTTATGATAATTTTTGAGCTAAAATATTTAGGAGCCAGACCCAAAATATATCAAAATACTATTAATTTGATCTTTCTACTATATATTTAGTCAAAAAATTAAGTCATCATTCTTTAATGGATGATTAGTATGCCCTATTTTCAAAAATAACATATCTATTTTCCAAGGAAATGTTATAATATAGGGGATAATATAGTCCATCTATGTGTTAACTTCCACATAGTTACTCACTATAGTCAAACACTGTGACAATCATAAGACTATAATCTATAAATATAGTATTCGATCAAAGATGTGAGAACCTTATTAATGATCATAAAGTTAAAAATGACATACCTTACATACAATAATTTTACACTTTTTTCAAAGTGTAATTAAATTAATTAAAACTAAATGTAATATATAATTTTATAAAAATGCATTTAGGTGTTCAAAGATAAGCAATATGAAGGTATACTGAGTTTATAATTTAGAATAATTATAATAACTATGTCCTCACATGATTGTTACAATATATAATTTCCATGTCCAAATACATTGTGCTTTATATGAGATAGTTTATAGTCTCATCATCTCCCCTTGACTTAAGACCTTGTAGGACCTTGACCTACACATTGTCTCTCTCTTTTCATATTTTTTTATTTGGAGTGTAGAGAAATTTTACTCCTTTTAAAAACTTTCCCAACTATTAATGTTAGTATCAACATTCCCTGTGCTATTCGATTTCAGCCTTCCATCTGTCAAACCCTTGTATGGACTACTCCCCATGTAGGTGCCATGAAGGGACAAGTAGTAAAAATAAATGAGGCTTGTATTTCATACAAATCCATTTATTATGAAAATCAACTATTATTTTAACAATGATTTTGGCCCTCTTAATTGACCACCTAATATCGTTGGGGATATTAGTAAATAGAAACTTATGTCTTAATTCTACATTACCTAAAAAAACCCACACAAGGTTTACATAAAATAATCCTTAAACATACAATAGTATACATTTACATAATGCTTATACAAATGTCATGTCCAAATTTTGACCATTTTTTTGAAGTGTTCACCAATTTTTACTAGGTTGTAATATATTGTCATCCATGCATCTTAACATGTGATGATTTCCATATTCAAAAATTTATAGGATAAGGAAGCTCCATAATCCTATACAAACCATGATTATGATTTTCAAATTCCATAATATTACCTTCATTTACTAAGAAGTTATCAAAGATAGTCAAGAGGCACTATGGATTTAGACATTATTAGATGAGTTCATTTTTCCATAACATATCCATGTGTGTGTGTGTGTGTGTGTGTGTGTGTGTGTGTGTGTGTGTGTGTGTGTGTGTGTGTGTGTGTGTGTGTTTGTGTGTGTGTGTGTGTGTGTGTGTGTGTGTGTTTACATATATACATATCACATCTAGTCTCTTCTCATTGTGTTCTACTAAATTGCATAAAAAATTATACTGACCAATTTAACATTAATTATAATTTCAAAGATGACCTAAAAAACTTGTCTCTAAGTGAAATTAGAATAAATAGAAAAATAATTATGATTCACAACATGAATTAACAATTAAAAGGTATGTATTTTCATATATTGGATTCAACCTAGCACATATATGTATAACTACTACATAACTAATAATTATTGTTACAATAAAATAATTATGCCATGTATCAATTTAAACATGAAATTGACTAATGCAATGTATTTACTATTTTTTTTACACCTATGACATATTTTACACATAGTAATATTAGCCATAATTCATGCATCAAGTAATTATATTTATATAAATAAGTATTAAATGTCTTTATGATGATATAATTACCATTATGATTACAAATATTTTTATCATAAGATTCATCAATTAGCATTGTATCAAGTTGATTGTATATACACCTGATATGTTTCCAAATCAACTCAAGTGGTTTGAAAAGTATTATTGGGTTTCCAAAACTTTTATAATCATTTTGTTCAATTGATTCATAATATTCTTATATATATATATATATATATATATATATATATATATATATATATATATATATATATATATATATATATATATATATATATATTAAAAATTATTTCATGTCAATATTTTTATTGAAGAAATGAGATCAATAAGTTATCTAAATTTTTAGAATTAATTGATTTCTATATACCAATTTTGAAAATACATAAAAATATATGCAAGAAATCCCTTAAGTTCAGTCATAGGAAGTAATATTTTATTTTGAATTCAATATCCCATACTATATCAATATTTTTTTAGCAACCTATTATTTATGAATGGTATGAATTAAAAAAACATTAAAGTTGAACATAATACAATTTGATTGGTTTGATTTTTAGTCTACACAATAAATTGTTTTAAACTTTTTTAAATATCCAAAAATAGATCCATTCAAGTTTTAGCAAACTTTGGTGAACTTAGCATTTATATATGTTACTAATATATCAAATACAAAACAATGTGTTGTACAAAACATAAAACAATATGTGGCTACAAGATATTTATTTCATAAATATTTATATCCTTATTCAAACTATATTTATATCCATTCAAGCCTTGGCATACCATTTGATATTAATGTAATTGTCTATTATTATCATAATGTATTTTGGGAATAAATTTTAATAATAGTGACATTCATGTATGTTTCAAAGGATATTTAGTAGTTTAAATTTATTATTAGGTGGGAAAACTAGAATGATCATGTTCATAGTGCATAGATACAAGAAAGATCTGGCAATGCTCTGCTTGAGGTCAATGTAGCCCTACATGACCCCACTCATGAGATGTACTAGTCATATTGCCTACTAGATAATATTCCAAAAGTGTCAAGTTTCACCCTAAAATATCTAGATAATGAATTTCCTACCTCAAAAAAATTGTATCCTCATGTTCCTAAAATCTTATGGGTAGACATGGTCAAAGGGAAAATCTTGGTGGGATAGGACTCCTTGCTTTTCTAGATCTTCCTAGAAGAAGCTGACAATGAAATTTTCATCCTTATTCTGGACCTTGTTGTGGAATAGGCCAACATGGAGCTTGATAAATCCATTCTTTCTAGGGTAAATGGATACCATCCAAATATTTATGCATTCCTTAAATGGTAAAAAAAGGTGGAAACCCAAAGGTCATCTTGAGTTGGTTTTTTTCTGACTAGGGGTTTCTTCCTGATAAAAATTTCTTTGCAACAAGACTTCATCCAAGATATGTTGGAAGGCCCCTATCTTATAGTTAATTTGAGTGTCACTATCCAAATATGGAAGGCTAGGTTGAGCCTCAACAACACAACCATAGATGATGTTCTAATGTGTGTTATCCTCCCTAAACTCTCTTTAGAATACTACCATCTGGAGGTCATCACTAAGATTACTAGGGCCCTGGTTCATCATATTAAAACTGATTTAGTTACTTGATCTCATCAAATAATGGTTGTTACCCATGTCGATGTCTTCTTATGTACAAAAAATACCCTATTTCATGAGATCAAGATCAAGTCAAAGTATGATAGTTGGATTCAAAATATCATGTATGAGAACAATGTAATCATTTTCCCATAGTGCAATGTCTTGAGTCATATGCTTCCTAACTATCTAAAAAAAGGCCAGGTCCCTACCACTAGATCATAGAAAAGGATCAATAAATATGTGACTAAGATGTATTTATGACCTTAAAACCCTCTTAAAAATGACTCCCCCTAAGCCCCTTTGATCTCTTCTCTTTCTAGAGCCTTAAAGATACTCCTTATTCTAACCCTTTCACTCCTCTTATTTCTCTTTCTAGTTTGTAGTCCCTATGTGAGTTTTCCCTTTGGGGGTGCCCCTCTTTGGTCCCCCCTACCCCCCTCCCTT
The DNA here is from genome assembly GCA_037957365.1 of Torreya grandis. Classification (NCBI taxonomy): domain Eukaryota; kingdom Viridiplantae; phylum Streptophyta; class Pinopsida; order Cupressales; family Taxaceae; genus Torreya; species Torreya grandis. The sequence goes on from JARHVA010001186.1 coordinate 3,521,669, forward strand.
TCACTGTCCCCCATCCATTTACCCAGGCCTACCCCTAAGCCCCCTCCCCACTCTTTCCCCCTCATCCTCTCTTCCCCCCTTGTCCACTCATCAGGATCTGCCCACCCCTCTTAAGTGTGCCACCCCCCTCAATTCATTTAGATAATTTCCTAGGCTTGAAACCCATTTCCCCTCCTAAAAATTAGCATGTCCCTCTTTCAACACCTATTTTCCACATCAAGTGCTCCCTCCCTCACCTTTCTCCTCTATAAATCCTACCCCTTCCCCCCACCTCCTCCCCACCTTTTTTTGGGTTCTCATATTCCTTCCCTACTTTTGGTGTCTACCCAAGCCCTAGCATATAAAATCCCCCTATTTTCTTGTCTATATGACTCTATACTTCCCCCAAAATTCTCCCCCCTCTCCCCTTTTTAAAAATATCTAGATCTCTGCAAAGTCTAGGGGTAATGCTTGGAAACTAGTTCTCCCTCCTAGGACATTCCCTTGAATGATGTGTTTGTCACTTGTTCCAAAAGTAAAGTAGGTAGGAAAAATTCCAACATTTGTGTTACTCCTAAACCCATGGGTAGATCCCCAAGGATGGTCACAAGGAACTTAAAAACTTCAAAAGAGATTTCTAAAGGCTCCCAATAAACTTTTAAGATCCATCATGATAAGAAATGAAAATCCTCTCTTGGAATGTAAGGGGTTTAAATAAACATAGGAAACAAAGGAACCTATAAAACCTCATCAAAAGGTTTAATTATTCTATTTTTCTCATTTAGGAAACAAAAATGTTTGACTCTATTCTTAAATCCTATGTAGCAAGAATCTAGAGTCATGCACAAGCTCTTTCCTCTAATTTGATTGTCACCTTAGGTGGTCTGGTGGTCATTTAGAACCCATATGTCCTAGAAGGAGACCTTATATAGAAGTATAACATTTAGATTTATATTTTTTTCATGGATCTAGATATAAATTATAGATGGATTTTAACCAATATTTACCCTCTAAATACAAAATCTGCTAGAAATATTCTTTGGAAAACCTTACTAGATTTGTAAAGGACCTATGTAAATTGGAACTACATTGTTGATGGCGAATTCAACACCCCCTCACTCCTAGGGATAGAAAATGAGGCCTTATAGACTTGAAGGACAACATGTTAGAGTTCAACGACTCCATTACTAATGCATGTTTAGTATATGTGGACCTTAATGGTAATCCTTTTATGCTGTCTAATAGAAGACTAGGGGAAAACTTGATCCAAGTTTGCCTAACTAGGTTTATGATCTCATTACAATTGGAAATTCATTTTTCCAATAATATTTCTTCCTTGCCAATAATTGGGTATGATCACAATCCCTTGGTGTTTGAAGGATACAAGTTCTAAAAACCCAAATGTAGCCCCTTCAGGTCTGAAAGCATATGGCTTCTCCATCCCAATCTCATGAAACCCTTGAAAGATTGGTGTAATGAACCCATCCTAGGATATACCATGTTTATCCTCATGAAAAATCTCAACTTCCTCAAAATCAAATAAAAATTTGTAATAATGATGTTTTTGGGGATATCTTATTGTAGAAAAGGCTCTCAAAGTGGACTTTTTGGAAATTAAATAACATTATGCCTCTAATAATCACAATAATATCACAAATTCGAAGAAAAAATAACTTTTGTGTTAATTTCATAACTTGGAAGCAAAAGAGGAGGCCTTCTAAAAATAAAAGTCTAGATGCTTATGGCTGAAGGAGGGTGATAATAATATAAAGTTCTTCCATCATTCTACATCAAGGCATAATAACATCAATAGAATATCCCAATTACAAATGGAAAATGGGACTATTAACAGAGATGAAGATGATATCTTCCTCCATATAATTAATTTTTTTAGTAACCTTCTCTTCGAAGAAAGAGTACCAAATGATCATTTGGTAGCTTCCACTCTCAATAATTTTGATAAAGTATTCACAACTATTGATAATGTTTCCCTCAATAAGGTTCCTTTGGAGGAGGAAATAAAAAGGTACAATATTTTCAATGGAGAGATCTAAGGAAGCAGGACCTAATGGGTACCCCCCAACTTTTCTTCCAAAAATTATAGGACATTGTACATCTAGAGGTCAAAGAATATACTAGAGAATTTTTCCAATCAAAATCCATCCTCAAGGAAATCAATAACACTTTCTTAGTTCTTATTCCAAAAAAATTGGGTAATAGTAATATCTAGGACTTTTAGCCTATTAGTATTTGTAACACCACATATAAAATATACTCTTATATCAAGGTAAAATGCATTTAATATCTCCTTGATAAAGTCATTGGGGAGCAACAGGGGTCCTTTGTGGCTAGTAGACAAATCACAAATAACATTGTTCTGATTCATGAGGCCATTCACTCTATTTCTAGATCCTCAAGGTTGGGCATGATACTCATGTTGGATATATCTATATCTTATGATCAATCCTCTTAGCATTTCCTTATGTAGATTTTGGAAAGGCTATGTTTGAACCAAGATACCAAGAAGATTATCTAGAACTATATCACCATTCCAAAAATTTCTATTATTATAAATGGTGTTCCAAAAATTTTCTTTCTTGCTTCAAGAGAACTAAGATAAGGTGACCCATTTTATCTTTATATTTTAATCATTTTAGTGGAAACAGTAGGAAGAGCTTGTAGAAATCCCACACTTAGGAACTAATTAAAGTTATCTCAATCGCTCTTAACATAGATCCTATCACCAATGAACATTTCACTAATGACACCATCGTTTTAGGATAAGATTTTATTTAGGAATAAAAGAAATTAAAATTCATATTAAATAAATATGAAAAAGTTTCCAATAAATGTATTAAGTTTCAAAAGATCTCTCTCTTTTTCATTAACACCCCACCCTTCCAATAGAAAAGAATTGCCAAAATATTGCGCTATCAAGTGGGAAATTTGTTGACAAGCCATTTAGGAATCATGATCTTTAATGGAAGAATGGATTATGATCTTTGAAAAACTCTCATTTATTGTATCCAAATAAAATTAGTGGGATGGAAGGGTCACCATCTTACTCAGGTAGGGAAATACTAGCTTGTTAAGGCCTCAATACATAGCATTCCTATTTACTAAATGTCTATTTTCAAAATGCCTTCCAAAGTAGACACTAAAATTGAACAAATTAAAAAAAATTATTATGGAGGGGAACTAAAAAAATCCTCAGATATAACCTCATTGCATGGGAGAAATTCTTTCCTCCCAAAAGCAAATGGAGATCTCAGCCTGAGAAGCATTAAATCCATGAACAAAACCTTGTTAGTAAAAAAGGGTTGGTGAATATTGAAGAAGAATGATAAGTGGGTAATAATTATCAAAACTAAATACTTAGGAGGAGTATAAGTGGATGAATTCCTTTGGGAATAAATACTTATATATGCATTTGCCTTCTAGAAATCTATAACCAACTTCAAGAATCTCCTAAAGAAAGGTATTTTATGGAAAATTGGTAATTATGAGAAAATTAATTTTTAGGAAGACACCTATTTATCCTCCACCACTTTTTCCATATAGGGGATTTGGGTTGGGTGGTAAGAAGACCCCAAAAAAATATTGGGACCAAAAATTAAAGATTACTAGGAAATGAAGGAAGGTGTAAAGTGCTAGAAAAATTTCCCTAGTGAAGGACTCTCACTGGAAGAATCTCAGGCTATTCAGACCCTCAACTCACTAATAAGTCAGGTTCATATCCCTTTCATTTAAAAGGAATACAATCTTATTTTGGATGTTGAAGATAATGGTACCTATTCATTGGCCTTAGGACATACCACTGATATTATTTTAGAAAGTGAATGAAATTTTTGGAAAACATTTTGGGTGAAGCATTTTACTCCCAAAGTTAGTTTTTTTTTGGGCTAGTATCATAAGACAATATTATAATAGTGTAAAATCTATCCAAAAGAGGATTTATTAGCCCCAATACATTCCTAATATGGAATATTTAGTTCATCACCTATTCTTTGAGTGTCTTTTTATCTCAACACAATTTAACTAGATGCTTAGTAGATTTTACTTGACATGAGTCAAACCAAATAAATTCCTTGACCTCATAGTGTAATGGATATATCCCTATAATCTCCCTTCCTTAGATTTACTATGGTTTCTCACACTTTATCATTGGTTCTAGTGTGTCTATAAATTTTGTAATGATGGCCTTTTCCTAAACAAAATATTCTAGCCAAAAAGCACCTTCCTCCATCTTTGCCAAGTCATTTTAAAAAATTGGAAAGCATACCTCCCAAAGCCAAATAACCTATCACTCCTTTAGATTTATATATCTTTAACAATTGGGACATTACTCAAATTTTAATCTCTCCCTCAAAATCTATAATATGCAAACATACAAAATGGAAAGCTCCACCAAAAGGCTAGGTGAAATTGAACTTTGATGGCACTTCTAAAGGTAGGCTAAGCATCGTAGGTGTATGAGGAGTTATAAAGAATTAAAAAGGGGATATATGGTCCACTTATATGGGTCACATGCGAACCCAAACAAATCACCTTATAGAGGCCAAGATGGAACTCTAGGGTATAGAGTTAGATTCCAGAATCAATCAGAATATAATCATCATGGAGGGTGATTTGTTAAATATCTTAAATTATCTAGAAGGGAATATAACCCCCTCTCATACTATCAAATACATCATCTATGATTCCAAGTAAATCAAGAGGGGCATGAATCATTTTCAAGCTATCCATACCTATCATGAAGGCAATGGGTAATAGACCTTCTCGCTAGCATTGGAGTTGAGTTACACATTTTAAGAAACTATCATGATACAAGAAATGTTCTTGATAATGTCCTAAAATCCTTATAGGTCAAAAGTACCACTACATGATAGAATCATCATGTCACTACACATGTAAAATATTTCATCCAAAAGGTGGATTTTAATTATTTTGATCCATAATTATGTCAATAGGAGGAATTTTGGCTATAGGGTGATATTAGCAAATTTCCCAAACTCCATTTTCATCATTATTATGAAGGAATTTATTGGGGAAGTGACCAGTATGTCCTATGAGGGGACTAAAGCATTCAAAGACCAAAAAAATAAATAGGAGCTACTACAATGATTTTTATGGATGAATGATTTTGTGAAGACTAAAAATAAATACTTCCCATGAGAATATATTCCTCATCACTATCCTAAATTTTTTTTTCATGTTATGTGATATATGACCCTTGAAGGTAAATACACACTAATTTTTTCCCACCACTTCCTATTGTTGAATCACTTTATTTGTTATAAGATAATTATTCCTTTATTTCTTCTTAAATCTCTTGAAAGCACAATTTTATTTATCAAGTAAATGAGAATAACCCTATCCTCTACCTAGTGTTGATCCTTCTCCTCATCAAACATGACCAAACCCTACATGGTTGGGAGGTCCCCCTAGGGGATCCTTAAGTGGGGAGGACTCCCTGGATGAGTATCCTACCTTGGGATCCTATCGACCCTTAAGAGTACCCCCCATGAAAACCTTTCCAAATCCATACTAATGACCCCCCCCATTAATCTATTCATACCTAAACCTAAGCTGATCACCCTCAATGTGGGTACTTATGAGGAGACCACCAAGAAGGGTAAATCCATTTTATTAGAGGAGATGAAAAGTAATAAAGTGCAATTGGAGAAGTTCAACTCCAAGGTCTAAGAGTTAGGGATGGCCCTCACTAAGTTTATATAATATTGGAATACAATACATAAATAGGTTGAGTCCATGGTGTAGTCTTTTATTTAGTCTTCTCAACTAGCTTGGAACCCTATCATATCATGAAAGAGATTTCATTGTTACATAAAATATCCAAGGTTTAGGACTATGTTCATTCAATTATAGGAATTTATAGAATTAAATTGAAATCTTAAGCCAAAATGAAAAAGGAACAAGTAGTGTTCTAATTAAAATGTAGGTTCACCAAATTAATTGTAATGTGAAATATAAGGTATTATAATTACATAAGAAGTTAAATAATAGATTATACAAGTATGACAAATTATAAATACATTACAAACAAACTTATACTTGAAAATTGATTTATTTGAGTCTATTATATTTTGGTTAACTATATGAACATGAAGACATAAATGATTTAGAAAATAAACATCCACTATGTATTATGACAAGGTCAAATAAAATAGACAAGATCATATTGCATCATTGTCTAAACACACTTGCACTAGGTGTAAAAATATGGGATCATTTTCCCCTATCACAAAACTTGTTCTAATGTTACAAAAAACTATATCCATAAAAAATATGTATCAAAGACATAAAGAACCATATTAACCTATCGTGTTCCCCCTAACACACTGATAATATATTAATCTTTTACATTCAACACTTATAAAAAAACAAGCAAATGAATTTCATAAAATGTATAATAATTATTGCATCTTTTGATAAACATGTGAAATTAAAATTTAGAAACTCTATTTCTAAAAGTCTGGTAGTTGAAAGAATTCTCCACAAACTCGATCATCGGTAGTGACATTTGCACCCACTATGTTAGTGCCATATTTAGTGTCATTATTTACATCCTCTTTATTTTTTATTGTATTACTAACACCTCTTCTTTTAGTTAGAGAACTCCATGTTTCCATATCTCTTTCATATGGAAACATATAGACTACATAATGGGAAACATATAATCTCAAACATGTTTCTAAATTTCTATCCAATCTATTTCAAAGTTTTGACTTTTATGAATGATAATGCACTGAATACTCTTTCATCTTCCAAAATCATTGTTTGATAGAGCTTATATAATGGTAAATATTCACTTATACTTTTTTGTAGTATATTACTAGGATAAAGTATTTTCCACAATCTTGTAATTACCCCATTCTCTGTTGGTTCATGTATAAGATGATATATTATTTAAAGATTGTAATTGTAAAATGGGTTGATTGGGATATTAGTAAATCCTTTCCAAAAATACTATTAATTTCTACTCCATTCACCTCTACAAATATATAAAAATGCATTATAAGATAGTGCATATATATCTGAAATAAACTACTAACCATTTTTTTATTGTTATTATTGTTCTAGAAAATGGGATTGATAACTACCATCACCTCCAACAAATCATCCCTTTAAAAATGATATTTGATCTCCGTATCTATGTTTTGGGAAACTCTACTTACTTTCATCCATGTTTCAGATAGAGCAATGTCATACATAATATGTGTTATGGGCATTTCTTTAGATTTAAATCCCACAAGATCAGGTCTTCTATAGAAAGTGTGCATTAGAATTTCCTTTCCATTAACAATGACACAAACATGATCAATAATTTTCAACTTCAATTAATTTTTAAGGTTCTATAAATTGGTCAAATATTTCCAACTACTAAAAATAAGGCCCTGAAACATTTCATTTGAAGTGTATATTATGTTAAGATATTGACATACTCATTTTCTTAATCATATGAATTACAAAATATAAATAGACCTCTCTTGAGCATGTTTCATTAAACAATTCATTTCCTTTAGCATTGGAAGAATTCCACATAAATTTAGTAGTGTTTCTAGATATATTAAATGGTACAACAAATCTTTTTCCTTGTTAATTTCTCTAAGATATTTATACATGAAACCTACTAATGATGGATATTCTTAAAAAAATTGGTACATAGGTTCATACATATAAATCCACTTTGTATCAACATATTTCAATAGTTTCTTACCATTAGTAACTCTATTGCAAATTTTTAAAACTCTAAAATTCATTTTGGACTACTTGACATATAAGCATGTAGGTCATGAATGAGTTCTTCCAATTTGGCCACATTACCAAATTTTCTAACCATTTTGTATGAAAGATTCACCTTATGAGCCATGCAGTGAATTGGAATCAGATATGGGGTAACTATTTTTTACAACTGAACACACAAACCATTTCTATGCCCCTGCATAACTAATGCACCATCGACCCTAATACACACCAACTTTGTAGCTATTGTATAATCATCCATTCTACCTTATCTTTCAAACTAGATACAACTAATTTATGAATATTTTATACATTGAGATTTTTTACCATTTTATGAACTGCTAGTAGATGAGGTTGCCTTGAATATTTCTCAAAAGTATACACATGAATGTAAACCTAGGTTGTGTTGTCAACTATTGTGACCTCATCAATGGACATTGAGATAAATAGTGATTTCTAAACACTTTCTTTCAAATCTTCAATGTCAACCATTGCTAGACATTTTTCCATTTCTAAAGCATTGCTATCCAACCAATGTGATTATGGAATATCCATAAATCCATTATGTTTAAATAAAATCTTATAATATAAAAAATCAAAAATAGGTCTATCTTTTTTTATAATATGGTATATAGTAGAGAACTGTATGTATTTGGCCTTAAGATGGAACTGTTTGACTTTTCTAAAATTTTATTCTATTGTTCCCCCTTTATCTATAAGATGTTTCCAATGTTTCTTGTCATTTTCATGTTCTTGTGCATATATTACATGAATGCATTCTTCTATATTTTTCCATCTGTATTTCTTGTTATCACTCCATCTAGGTGCTTCACTATCTCATATACTTTTCCATAATGTTTCTCAATCATGTCCAATTTTAATTGCATTATATGTTCTTTTATAAATTTCTAGCTACATATTGTACACATGCATTCTTTTAGAGTATCATCAGCATTTTTGGGCTCTACAAGTTCTATGAAATTAAATTTGGTCACCCAATCCACCTTAAAGGACCTTCCAATTGTCTATCTACTTATCTTCCTTTGGGAAGATTTTTTAGTGGAGGTTTAAATTGAACATTGTGTTTGGTGAGATGGTCCAATACTTTCTACCACTTTAGTGTCATTATCATTTTCATCAAAAACTAGAGGAACATCTTTGAGTGGTGGCATGTCATCATCAAAAAAATATTTACGAGGTGATATGTTATTCTGGTTGATTCTATCTTGTGAGATAATTGTGGGGATTTTTGCATGTAAAATTGTTTTATTATTATTGAATAGTTGATGTCAAATTTATGACAAACTAAAAAATAATAAATACCTAGATTTTGAGTGTATTTTTATTGTTTGGACTTTTTACTTGGGTCTTTAAAATAAGATAATATGGATGATTGCTCTAATTATTAGTCTATCTTTTTACTATTCCCACTAGATGCCATGATGGCCTATGTTTTTTAGCTCTATCATTTAACACTCCCATTTAGTAATATCATCTGATAAATGGGTTTCATTAACTTCTAGATATATCATGCCTCTCTATCATTTCATGTTGTCATTCAGATATGATGTTTAGCTTGGACATCTAGCTAAGTCATTCAGCTAGGTCACTTGGCTCTATTATTTGGCTAGGTCATTCAGCTCTAACATTTATCTACATCATTCAACTCTATCATTTAGTTTTATCATTTTAATGAGTCATTCCACTTTGTTTTTTGGCTCTATCATTCAAATATATCATTTAGTTGGGTCATTTAGCTAGATCATTCAACTAGGTTGTTTAGCTCAGTTATTCAACTTTTTTGCTCAACCATGTTGTTAGGTTTTATCATTCATCTTAGGCATTTGGTTCTACCATTTGGTACAACAATTTTGCTTGTTGTTTAGTATTGTCATTCATTTTTGTGCTCCTCCATTTATGGTTCTACTTGTTCCATTGGTTGGTATAGGTAAAAAACTCAAGCTATCTACTATATATATTTGGTTAATGTAAGGGTAATCTTATATATCATTATAAAGGGTTGGTGACCTAACCCCCCTAACAAAATATCCCTAGAATTTTGGTGATCTAGTCCCATCTACCAACCCTATAAAATAGCCAAAACCAAAATATTAAAAATTGTAATATTCATGAATTAATGAATATTTACCACTAAAAAAACCTGTGTTTTAGGTCCAACTTTGAAGGCATATAACTTGAAACACAAAATTCATGGAAGCACCAAATTTTGAGATGTTCCTGAGACTGAAAGGAATAAACCCATTTGATCGACTAGTCTCGAGAGATTTCTAATTATGTCTAAAAAATTCTCAAGTTTATTGGTCCATTCATTCCTGCATGATGTCCTGACAATGGTTTAATTCATTTGGATAAGTATGGTAACTTAATGAAATTTGATTGAGGAGATAACTTTGAACATGAATAACTCTTATTGTGCTTCAGTAGATAATTTGAAACTTAGCACATAGTAACTAGGGACCAAGTTAAAAAAACCCATATGATAATTTTCTCCTAAAATTTCCACACATGTAAGATATGGCCTTGTTAATATTCTCACTTATCTATATTAAGCACCTTGTAAATTGTCTATGGAAACTTAGCAAATTTTGACTGAGAGGCCAACTTTAGATCTTCATATCTATTAATACACTTTAGTAGATCACTCAAAAATTGATTCATATGATCTTGGGACTAAAGTGAATAAACCCATAGATCAATTCTCCTTGACTCATCCATACATGGTCATTATGGCATCAACAAAATGTCTATTAAAAATTTCTACCACTAGACCCAAGATGTCTAGATGAACACAATGACTAACTAGATGAATGCTATGCACATCCATACTTATTCTAAGAACTCTTAACATCCCATAGGGTCTCTATAACATGTTAAACCTACCCCAAAGCCATTTTAATCCACTACTTTATCAAACTATTCAAGAGCTTTATATGTGGGCAAAAATGGTCAACATCTTTGGTAACTCATAGGGGTTGCATGCCTATCTATGCAAAAAAAAGCTAAACCATTTACCTTATCTAGTCCATTGGGCATGGAGTCATTAGAATCTATAATTGAGTTAAACCTCTTTTGAAGTGAAAAGGACAAACAGAAATAGAACAAAACAAAATGCCCAAGGCATTTTGGAAAAGGAAATAATAGAAAAGAAAAGAAAAGTGCACATGGCATTGAGAGGAAAGCATAAAACTACTCTAATATATATAATATGTTACAAAGTATGCAATGCTCATTCAAAAAAAGGTATTTAAATTAGTGACATTGATGGGGATGGGTAATACCTATCCATCTAATTGGGTAATCTGAAAAACATTTTATGCCTTACATCCATAGATCAAATAAGGACCACTCCACAAGCTGTCAAACTTGGTATGTTTACCTAGTTTGGCCTTATTTCAATCCCATTTGAGGATTAATTACCCTTCCTTGAATATATTTATTATATCTCTTTTTTCAAAGGATTTTTTGACCTGAGCTTGATATGATTCTACTATTTTCATAGAAAGATCCCTAGTTTCTGCTAGCTCCATGAGCTCTATCATCCTCAAATTCATGGGTTCATCTTCCATCAACTCAAGATGATGGGCTAATTCAAATATAGGCAACTCAAGGGAGATAGGAAATTTATATTCCCTTACATAGAAAAAACATATGGAGAATTTCCAATGGTGGTTTTAGGATTCACCCTATCAGCCCATAAGGTTGTATGTAGCTAGGTGTGCCATGTCCTCTAATTCTCTTCCATGGTCCTCCTAATGATCCTTAGCAAATTATTATTTATGGAATATGCCAGTCCATTTCCTTGAGGATAGTATTTGGAAGAGATGTTGAGGTGGTGTCTAGTTTGAGATCCCACTCACTTTTGCTAATACTAAGGAATGCCAATCCATTATCTAAAATTATGGTGGTTGGGACACCAAACCTAGTTACAAGGCTATCATAGAAATCCAAGACAACACCTTCACTAACCTCCTTCAAAGTAATGTCTTCCAACCACATGATGAAATAGTTAGTTGTAATGAGCACCCATTTATGACATACACTTTATGGTGTATTAATCATCCCTATGAAGTCTAACCCCCATTGCATGAAGGGTTTCTCCACCTAGATAGGATTGAGTGGAAGGGCCACTAGTTTTTGCTTTCTTGTAAAGAGGGCACATTTATATAATTTTATAATCCATACATGAGTGTCATTGAAAATATTGGGCCAATAATAATCATCCCTCTTTACCTCAACTACAATGGTTCTAGGTTTAAAATGACCTCTTGTAGGTCCATCATGGAACTACTCCAAGAGTTTGGTCACCTGGTCATCATATATACATTTAAATAATACTCAATTGAGGTCCTTTCAAAAAATAACACAATGAACTAATGATTAAGGTATATACTAAATCTTGAAATAACTTATTTTGGGTCTATCCATACCTTGGTGGCATCCTCATATTTCCAAGAAGTGAGCCATATCTTAAAGACATATCTTTTGAAGTGGAGGTGCACCTGCTTGTGAGTTGTCTTGGGTTACCAAAATAAATTTCTTGTCTTCCTCAAGGTCACTTACCATATTCTCACATAATCCATTTCCCCTAACTAACTTGGTGACCTTAATTTATACATCATATTCCATTATCTTTGTGATCTAGACTACCCTATTCTCATTCAAATCCTTGTTAAGGAGGAAGTCCCTAATTCTAAGATGAGACACCATAATATGGATCCTATTATTAGAGATCATGGGTATAAACTTCTTGAGACTCGTCAAGGTAGTTAAAACTTATTTTTTAATAAAGGTGTACCTCATTTCATATCCTTCTAGCCCTTAACTAAAAAAGGTAATTGATTGCTCCATTCCTTCACCATTCCTCTACATCAACATATTTGATATGTTGTCAATGTTAGCAAAGGTATATGAGATGAAGTACTTAGAAACATCAAGATTTAAGAGTGAGGGTTTTTGGGTAATGGCCTGCTTGATGGATTCAAAATCTACCTTGATTTCATTTAACCAAGCAAACACTTGGATCTTCTTCAACATGTTGGTGATAGGCTTGACCAAGTTTATAAAACCAAGTATGAACCTTCTCACAAAGTTGATATTCCCAAGGAATATCTAGATCCCCCTCTTGTGCTTTGGTAAGTATAACATTAAGATATCACATACTCTATCAGGGTCAATCGATAATCCCTCTTTTGAAAAAATATGACCAAGTAGTTTTCCTTCATGCATATAAAACACACATTTTTTGGGATTCAAATAGATATAATACTCTCTAAATATATGTAATATCATACTTAGATGCTCCATGTGCTCACTATCATTCTTCGAGAAGACTGTGATGTCATCCAAGTAGACTAGCACCATTTGATTTAGCAACCATTGGAAAGCCATATCCATTACTCTTTAGAAATTTGCCCTAGCATTGGACAATCTAAAAGGCATATTATTATAAGCAAATGTGCCTCACTTGATGGTGAATTCAATCTTGTAATGGTCCTCTTCTCTCACTAGCACTTGGTTATAACTTGACTATCCATCTAAGAGAGAGAAGTGTTGTGAACCAACAACTACTTACAAGAGTTGATCCATGGATGGTAGAGGGTAATGATCCTTCAAAGAGACCCTATTAAGATCCTTGAAGTCCACACATAGTCTAATCTCACTAATCTTCTTTCTGATAGGTACTAGATTATATACCCATGAGGAGTGATTAAATGGGAAGATGATCATGGATTTAATAAGCTTGGTCATCTCATTTCTCATAATCTCTTCAATCTTGGAATTTATGGGCCTCTACTTCTACCTGACAAGTTTGGAATTATCCTCTAGCTCTATTGTGTGGGGCTAGATTATGATCAAATCCCCTTAGGTCATTAAATTACCAAGTAAATATGTATGCATATTCCTTATAGATCTCTATGAAATCATGCCTTTTAGCTTTAGTGATTAACTTTACAAGCATGAGGAGCTTGCCTTCAAAGATAATAACTTTCTCATAGTTCTCTTCATTAGCTGACATCATTGCTTTATCCTTCCTCATATGGCCCCATTCATGAAAGAGACCTTTTAGGGTGACTAGCCCTTTAGGAAGCTTATTGGACCTTAATTGAATAATTTCCTCCCAATACTAATGCAATAATATTTCTTGGTTGAGGGAGGAGAACTCTACTTCTTTTTGTAATAAACATGCAATCTATTTGTCATTTTCAAAGACTTGCTAATGAGATTCATTATCTAACACTAATGGTCTTATTACCACTTTGACATGTGGTTTTACCTTGGTCATTTTCAATTCATTAGGGATTTCAAAATGAGCCCCCATATCTTCTAGTTTGTTATCATGTTGATTTTGTCCCCTTGGGATTGATTGAATGTTGAAGGCCTTAAAGTGTTTAATTAGGTCGCACATTCTATGTTTTTAGGACTTCACTAAGGGGTTATTAGTGTAATTATCACCTCTAACTTATTATATAACTAATTCACTATCCACGTAGACTTGTAACTACTTTATCCTTCTCTTATTAGCCCATTGAAGGCCATGGATGAGACCCTCATATTCTACTACATTATAAGAGCATCTGAATTGGAACCTATATCAAGATAAGTATTTATCATTTAAAGGGGATATCAACATAACACCTACACCCACCCTATGATTTCTCCTTAAACCATCAGAGAAAAACTTTTATAGACCACTAGGATCTTCTTGAGGCTTTATGAGGGATGGCATGGGTTGGATTTCTTCATGCAAATAGTAGATTCTTAAGTCTATTTATTCAATACCTTCTAAGGGGTCCACCAACTGGTTATCATTCCATAGCTCATCAAAGAACATGTCTGGTACCTCTTCTATATGAGTGTTTAGCTCTTACCCCATTTAAAATTCATCCTCAACAATGATGGTGCAATTGATGTTGACATTATCTGGTCCATAAGGATCTATATGTAATTATTTAATGGGCTCAGCTTTGATTGACACTTTGGCCCCATACATTATATTGAATATCATATAGGACCAATTTGTTGTAAGATAGCCCATATCTTTATTATGAACTCTCTAGAAAAACATAGTGTAAATCAAAGAGGCACATCTATTATCAATACATCTTGAGCCACTGAGATACTAAGACAAGCTTACAAGGTGATATTGAGGTCCCTAATTATGCTAGATGGATTGGGAGAAGAACCATCAAGTTACAACACTCCTTTCGATTATGGTTCATATTTTAGACTAAGTTTATCAGCTATGGACTTTGACATTACTAAGGTACTAGCCCCATATCCACTAGGCAATTATGCACTAGAGAGTTTCCAATGATTACTAAAATATAGAAGGGAAAAGGCTTGATTAGTTTACCTAATTGCCCTTCATTTGTTCCTTTGGCTACACTGGTGATAACTTCATTCAACTTTATTAGTGTCTTGTTTGCAACATTAAACTTTGATAGTCTTTCTTGAAGGATGTCTACCTAGCTAGGCATACAAAGAATATCCCACATGAGCACACTCACATTTGACTTTTTCATTTGTTTAAAAATGTTTATAGGTGAAATACCAACCTTTTCTTGTGATTTGGGATACACCATTATTTCTTATTGAACTTGTGAGCCTTGGGGCACAAAAAGATTCCCTTGGCTCTAATTTTTGGGAGGTACTAGAACCTTTAGAGTGATAACAAGTTGATTTGGCTTTGTTAGTGAAGGAGCAATGGTAGGAAAATATTTGAATACTTCCTAGTTACTATCCATGTTCTTTCATTTAAATCTTGTATTTGTAGCCACTAGAAAATAGGCATGGATAAAACTATCCTACTATTTCAATGCATAACACTCTTCTTATTCATAGTTCATCATTGTAACATCTAGTTGATTTAGTAACTAATTAGTCCCTTGATATTATAGAGGCTACTTTGGCTTTGTCATCATAAGTAGCTATACATTTTTTGCCATGAGAGCTTATTTATATCCAAAATTAATAGCTTGTTACCATTAAAAATTGAAGGCTTGGTTAAGGACAATGTTTGGGACAATATGTTGACAAAAGAATTGATTCCAAGGCATGGTACCCTCTACTTATTGAGTCACATTATTTTTAACTATGACCTAGGTGTTGGAAGTAGTAACAACATTATAATTGTAGTTATTCTACCTATTGTAGCCATTCTACCCTTGTCCTTGGTTTTGACCTTGGCCCTAGCTTTGGTAGTTCCTCTTATATGGTGGCTTATTTGCTTGAAAAACTTGTTGCTGAGGTTGATATGAACTTTAAAAAGGCTTATTCAAAGCCTATTGCCTTTTGACATTTACTAGCTCATTCTCAAAGGACTAAAACATGTTTTTGATCTATAAAAAGTTATTTTACTATAGTGAATCACTATATCCACTAGTGGAAGCTTTCTCTTGTTTTGGTGTAGGGATTTCAATAATTGTTGGTGTAGAAGGGATGATATGCAATAGAGGGATAGTAATAGGTGGTGTTCTTATTTTATAAAATAAGATCATTGATGGCTTGTAAGCCTACTATCTTGGACTAGATAATTTTCTACTTTGATGGAGACCTCATAAGCATCTATAAGTATATTCCCCCTATAGATTATGTCATCACTAATATATCACTATTTAAAGCCTTCAAGTAATATAAGAATGGAAAGTTAGTGGTTGGTTTAACTAAGACTAGGATTTTATCCCTAGTTTTTTAGAGCCTTCTGTTGAAGTCTTGCATGACTTCATGAGGAGCTCTCCTAATTCCATGTAATTACTTTGTAACTGATAAAGGATCACTTTTGTCCTCAAATATTTTACACAAGGCTTCCCTTAATTGGTCCCATATTTTAATGGAATTAGTAGTAAGGCCTCTATACCAATCTAGGGCCTTTCCTTTAATAGAAGTACATAATAAGTTAATATCTATATTTTCCTTCGTGACATTATGGATATTACAAAAATTGGATATGTCCACAAGGTACTTAGAAGGTGTTGTAGCTTGGTCACCAACATAATAAGGAACACTTTTTAGGGCTACAACTGGGATAGGATCATATTGGACAAGGTTTAGAGGATTTTGGCCATTAAAATCCATAAAATCTATAAGGGATTCCATGGCTATGCAAGGGGTTAATAATGGTCTTATTTTAGAGGTAGGATTTGAAAATGACTTAGGAGCAAGAGTTCCTTGATATGGATGTGTATTGATAAACCTTAATCTTTTTGATAAATTTAAAAGTAGTTCAAAAAATTCAAAGGGAATAATGTTTGAGGCTAACCTTGTTGTCACATTTTGCATGAGATGAAGCTATTTTTCTAAATTAGAGTGTTTAGTCTTCCTTTTGGAGTCGCTATATGTTGTTTCTTGGGAGCTTAACTATTTTAAAATTGATTAAATCAACATCAAATTTGATTAATCTTCCTTTTTAGAGTGTGGTCCCACTGAGCATGCTAAAAACTATTAGAGAATCAAATTTTCACCCTATGAGAGGGTTATTTAGGCCTCTACAATTGAGATACATAATTGGAACAACCCTAGGTTGTGAGTATCTTGTGATGGGGTTGAACCTCTAGAGAAGGTCAACTTCCTCTTGATGCTCACCTAAACTAATGTTAAACTAATGTTTTATAGGGAAAAGGGTAAAAAAGAGAATAGGGGATCCTAATAAGGATAAAAGGGGTGATGCACTAAAGTCAAATGGGCACTCATATAATATTGAACACACATTGGATCAACAAAAGATAATTATGTCTTGCTCGATCTCAAAATCTCACTAATTGCATAAATGTTTCATAGAATAGGTTCTAAACAAAACACTAATCTATACTTTTAACTTAGATTGAAAATGCCTTCATAAAAGCAAGCTAAAGGATAATAAAATAGGAATAATTTCCTTCACAAATTCACCATACAAAATCATACTAAGCATTGACTAAAGACAAGAGATAAATAAAGAGTTGATCCTCTGAATTCAAAAGGTATTTATTAAAATATTTTGATAGGGTTTAACCTTATCAAATGAGCAGTTTTGCTAGAGTCTAGATGATTATCTATATCCCAAAAAATAAAATGCTAAATTATAGGAGATGAGAACCCATTTAATGGGAATGAGACCAGTATATATAGGAAAAGAGAGGGAGAGAGAAAGGATGTGGGATCACACCATCAAAAAAAGAAAACATTGTTCTATGTCATTCATTGAACTTGAGCTACAACCTTTTGCTCTATATCCAATGAAAGACTTTCCACTATTTTATCAAATTAGGACACTTCCCATGGATAATTGAGTGAGAAGGTTCCCAAATGCTCTAAGATACATTGAATAATCCTATCTATAGTTCCCAACACTAGAATTTCTCTTTGATTTTTCATGCAATCTCTCACTTGAAGACAAAACTTCATGTTCATGGGTCTGATAGAATCATGGATTTATGCATTTTAGGTGGATAAATTTTGAGACTATGTCCATGATGAAGGATGAAACCCTTTGCATTAATCACATCTCTACATTATCTTCATGTTTGGATCATATGTCCATCTATAGGTGGAAAACCAATCTAAGGTTAATAGTTTTCCTATAATTTCCATATCAGCATAGACCTATAGATTTTATCACTTTTATATATTATAATAAGTCTAAATAAATCCATCCTATCTCTACAAGAACCAAAATCCTGTATATGTATACACAAATCCTCATTAAAATGGTGAAAACTATTACAAAAACAACCTTGCCCGAGAAAAAATATGAACCAGAGGTTCATATTTAGCCTTAATGGTGATCCATATATGTTCCTTAGCTTGACTACAACATCATTTCTCTTTAATATCATTTATCCAAGCTTTGATGGTGATAGGATGAACCTATAAAACCTTATTTTCCATGGTAAAAAGTGACTCCTAAACCTTCATAAAAAAAAAATTGGCTCACCTTTATTCTAATTGGCTATCAATATTTAACTTGGATTATTGACATATTGACCTTTGCTCACTCTATTAATCTTGATCTATATGAAGGCGTACGAATCATTGATCTTTTATCAGTTGAACATGTTATTAACACTTATCAAGAAGTCCATTTACTTTGGATTTTTTTGACCCCTTTAACCTACAATCATTTTTAGATTTGAATGTATGATAGAATGTGTGTTATCAGATCTACTTGGGACCCATTGGTTTAATTCTAATGACTACTTTATGAGCTTAAAATTGATGTCTTGTGGACTATATTTGACATCTTGTAAAATTTATTTGACATCCTATAGACCATAAATTTAAGCTCTAATGTATTTTTTCTTGAGATTTATTTTGAAATTAACACAAACGTCTTATGTTTTAGGTCCAACATTGAAGGCATATAACTTGAAATTCAAAATTCATGAAGGCACCTAACAAGAGATGTTATTAATATTGAAAGGGATGAACCCATTTGATCTATTGGTCTTGGGATCTTTTTAAGTGTGTATAAAAAATTTCTCAAGTTGACTAGTCCATTCATTCCTACGTGACATCCTGATGATGGTCTAGTTAATTTGGCTAAGTATGGGAAACTTAGCAAAATCTAACTAAGAAGCAACTTTAAACATGCATAACTCCTACCATGCTTTGGTAGATGATTTGAAAATTAGTGTATAATGACTAGGGACCAAGATGAGTAAATCCATGTGATCATTTTATCTTGAAACTACCACATGTGTGAGATATGGCCTTATCAATATGCTCACTTGGCTCAGTTGAGCTCCTTGTAAATTGGCTAAGTGTGGAAACTTAGTAAATTTTGATTAAGAGGCCAACTTTAGATCTTCATATCTCTTGATTTGCTTTAGCAAATGACCTAAAACTTGGAACATATTTTCTTGGGACTAATGTGAAAAAACTAATATGATTAAATATCCTCAACTCATCTATATATGGAAATTATGTCATCATCAAAATGCCTACTCAGAATTTCTACAACTAGACCCAAGATATCTAGATGAACATAATGAAGAGCTATATGAATGTTATGCACTTCCATTCTTATTATAAGAAATCTTGGCATCACATAGGGTCTTTGGAACACTTTATACCTATTTGAAATCCCTTTTAATCCACTAATTTATCAAACCATGCAAGATCTTCATATGTGGGCCAAAAATAGCCAATAGGTGCTTTGAAAGAGATTATTGTGGTTGTAAGTATTGTAACGGCTGCATAAATATCTATTCTAAAATGAGTCTTCCTATTACATCCAAACCTATAGAAGATAATATTTTTCCTTCAAGATAAGATCTAAGAAATGGTTTCTCCAAATGTATACTTAAGCATAATTGTGAGCAATAATAGTGAAAAAATGAATGTTCCTTTATATTGGATGAAAATGGGACTTGTATTTATAGTGAGATATGATCATATACCTATTTGAATTTTTATCCAATTCTATTATGTAGCCTTGATGTATTCCAAAAATTTATTATTTAACCATTAACTAGGTTGGCCTGGGTTGACATAATTTTGAATAATGCATCGTGACTTTCAAACTACGTCAACCTAGGTTGGTTTAGTTTAAACTTTTATAGGTGGAAAAAACTATTACATCAATGTAGGATAATATAGTCAAAAAAATATAGGTCTTGGTTTAGTTAAGGGCTAATAATAGAAATATTACTTATGGTATAAAGTATGGGGAAACTATAGTGGATATAGTTATGATAGAAAAATCACAATGTCTCTAATGAGGTACCACTAGTTTCCTCACCCCTTTCCTGGTGTACCCTTTAGAGTATGCAATCAAAGATATTAAAACTCAAAAGTTTTTATAAGAGATAAAGTGTTAGTAAATGATAAAGTATAAAATATTTTGTGTATACATATTCCCCACTCAAATCTCATCACATGTCACTAGAGATTAACATGGGATGGTGCTTTGAGAAAGAACATAGTAAAACACTAACTGAGTTAATTCAAAATTAAATGCTAAAATAAATGCATACCTTGACTTACATTTATCATTGAATGGATGCATGTTATATTTTATAGTCTTGATACATGATAGTATAATTAATGCATTAGAAAAACCCTAGGGATATAACGATATAGAGTAAAATAAATAATTTTAGGAGAATAAAAATAAATTAAAACTTTCATGGAAAATTTAAGTACTTAGAAAATTTTCAAGTTAGGTGAAAAAGGCTAGGTTAGGACTAAAATACTAAGATAAGTTATAGATAATAAGAAATATTAGGTAATTAAAAATACAAGGATACTAATAACCAAAAACCTAGACATGTATCCAAGATAATAAAATTAAATGAATGGTGGGTGAAAATATGGTGGAATAAATGTGATAGCATAATATTTGTTGGATACAACATAATCACAACAAGTTAGTGATACTAAGAAAATTTTGACATCAATTACCTTTCCATAACTCAATTGAACCACAAAAGTGTGGGTTAAATATTGAAGTATAAGTATCATCCAATGAAGTCTAGTATACATGAAAATTAAAATGTTCCTACCTTCCTAGAGTGTGTTCCCTATTCCTTAGGACCCCTAATAGAACCATCGGTCTAATATAAATATTAGTACTTACATGAGAAGTTAGGCTACACTATAAATTTATATGATAATTAGACTTCATATCCTAGTCTACTAGCCTACCATAACCCAATTAACCTTGGTTATATTATGATGCCAACTATAGAGTTTGACCTTTGACTAGAATAGGAGATGCACTGAATAAATATCACGTCATCTAGTGTGATCTAAATTTTATAATTATAGTTTTGCCTTTTGATCATTGCCTTATGTTATATGATATGAATTTTAACTCTTTTCTATTTTGATATTATTCCTCCATATAGATTCAAAAAATTAATCATGGGTTAGAAAACTGACTATCAAAAGATAACTTACACTTGGTGGCTAGAGAAGAGAACCTAAAGTCCATGGTGTCTAATACTCCTAGACTTTCACATGAGAAATATTTTGATCTTAAAACTAATTTTGATGTTCCCAAAGTGATGTGGTTTGACATATATTATTAAAATAAACATATAATTATTGGGTTTACCTAAATCATAGAAATAATGTGTGAATGAATATGGTATAATGATAGCTAGTTGTGAATCATCATCTGAGAAATGGTGTATGTGAATGAATACATCAAAATAAAAATTTGATATTTTATCATAATATAATATTACTAACTCTAATTTTATGGAAAATAACTCTCAACCATTTCCTTATCTTTTAGGGAAGATACATATATATTTTTTCAGTATAAAATCAATTTAGGAAGTGAATTTTTGAGAATTAGTGAGGAAGGCCTAGTCGTATTTGAGGTCTTACAATGTAACTCAAAAATTGAAAAAGCAAAAGGTGTGAATTATGCCAAAAATTGATGTAAAATAATATTAATGGAACCAAATTTTTTTACTAGACTAGAAACCCAAATGGTAAGTGAAATAGTATTTCCACAATCCATATAGAATGATTATGATTTCTTTTACAAAAAAATATTTTAACATTTTTTGGATCCAAAAATATGCACACATTTGTTTCCAAAAGCAATCAAAATAGCCCCAATAGTGTTAAAAAAAAATACCAAAGGATTAAAGTTAGGAACTAAGGCTGTTGTGTAAAAAGAAAACCTTGGAGATGTGAAAATAATTAAAGTTGAGGTTATTCTACACAATAGAAACTCTACGTAAGATCTGTAACAAATGTTATCTCTAGAGTATATATAAAACCAAGTACCAACATGTAAGTAAAACATAATAAAATATAGATAGATAAATAATATGTAATTTATAAAAATACTTATTCAAAAACTAAGTGTTGGTTACATATTTGAAGATGTTTCCTTCATTATTTTTTAATATATAATTACTAGGTCAAAGAATGTATTTGACTAGGCAAGGATCCCACCAATTTTTTTCATAATTTCACTCTTTATTATGGGTCTAATATAACATAATCACTAAGTCTCAAACATTAAAATTATGGACTTTGAATTTTGTGTTATGTTGTTTATTGATGTGATATTTGTATTGGTGATTATTTCTTAATGCACTCATATGTCATTCATTAATAAATTCTAAGGCACAAAGATGAGATTCACAAAGATATTTATTGGGAATTATTCAATGAATATAAATTCAAAATGAAGGTAATTCAAATTATAGTGGTAAGACAACTTCATATACCTATACTAATGAGAAGTGAATTACCCTAGTGGTAGTACAAATGCTAATATGATAATCCCAAAGTGCATGATAAATCCTGAGGTCTCAATCAAAGTGAGAATCTCTAATAGTCTTTTACAATATTTTGTTATTGGATTAATCTCAACCATTACATAGAGGGTGATATGTTGTGGAAAATTAGTGTTATTTTTAATTTTGAACATATTTGTTTCATGTCTTTGCTTTTGAATTTCCCACCATCATCATAAATGATGGTGTGAGGAGTCCTGAAATGACATATTATTTAATTAAGAATGAATTTTAAATAGTGATGCTAGTAATATTTATAAGATTCATAAATTCAAACCACTTATCAAAATATTTGGTGGTAGTAATGATGAAGATAAGACCATCTTATGATATAGGTAATTTTCCAATGAGATATAATCCCCACATATAAAATGGCCAATGAGATTCGAACATTTAAAGTTCAATCAGAGGATAATAAACATGATTATCATGAAGTTGGAAAGGATTTCACTTTTTAGTGAATTCAATGTCCTATTTTTTAGGAGTAGGCCAAACATATCCCATGTGTAGGCATTTTTGGGTTGTAGTGTGTCCACAATAGTCACCACCATAAATGCCCCCATGTGCTTACTAAATAAGATCATGAACTTATTATTGATTAAAATAATGTAATAAGGCATATTTAACATTTAAATAATAAAGTATATCATATTAAAGGACATTTTTTCATTCCAATTTTAAAATTTGAGACTTTACATATGAATCAACCTCTAGAAGATAAGTATGATGCTTAATGAATTATATTATTTTTTATACCATAAGCTCTATTGATTAGTGACAACCTTGATGTGTCAAATAAGAGAATCATACTTAGATTGTAAATTATAGGTGACTTCATTATGTGAATTAGAAATTGTGTATCATGAATTACATTATGAGGGTGAAAGAGAGAATCCAATGAATCCAAATAGTCAACAATTGAATTTTATTCTCATGGGATTAATTCAATAGTAAATTATGTCAATTAATTAAAAATATTGGTAGCAATTTGATGATATGCAATTATATTTTTAGCATTGCATTGATGTTCACCACTGACTTAATGCCATATGAGTTATGAATCTCCTATGGAATGTAAATATGGATTGTATAAATCAAGGGTTGATTGTATCCCTAATATGAAAGATTCATATTAATCCATGTTATTAGTGACTTTAAAGTTTAATATACAAGTTAGAGGTGTGATTTTACCATGGGTCAACTAAGACACAACCTACCCCAATGCCTTGAAGACATTTCTCACCATAAAAATGAAGTGTCCATGTTTCTTCATGTAAATAAATTATATATTTGGGTAATTATTCAAAAATGAATTTGGATTTACATTTATAAGTATTTTATTCTTGTATGGATTATGCCTTAAGATTAGCAGTAAAATTATGAAAGCAAACTTTAAGTGAAATATCTTGATTGATACCTTCAATATAAAGCATTTCAACATCAGGAAGAATATGCTAAAGATGCTTAATGGATAAGATTGGGGTGGCAAAATTTTGATTTAAATATAATTGGCCCTTAATTTATTTTTGAATGATAATTCTTAAATTAAATTCCATTAAGAAAACCATCCATTTTCCAATTCTATCTTCAAGTAAGAAATCTCTGGAGAAGAAATGGTAAAGTGGATCATAATGTACAATGAAATAAGTAATTTGATAAATCATATAATGTCAAATATTTTTTTGTGGTGAAATATATAGAGAAGAAATCAAATTTAAATCTAATCTAACATGTTTCATAATCTATTAAATCTTGATTGATGTAATATATGGAATATTCCTAGCCTAATTCATCTAGTTGAGTGATCATTTCCATTACTTATATGGGGGTATTTGAATTATAGAATATGATGGGGAAAATAATTAAAAGGTTTTAAAAAATTAAGATGATGAAGTAACTATTCCTTCATGTTATAAAAATAGTTTTTACATATGTCATTATATTGAAGAGTAATACCCTTCTTACGGAAAGAATTTACTAAATAAATGTGGTAATCCATCTCAGGAACAAACTATATAATTAACTTGAGTTTATAAATATATTTTAATATATATAGAATGGATTAATAAATAATAATTTTAACTAAATATTTTTTTTAGTGGGATCTACATCAACCCCTCTGAGGGAGACAATAAAACCTAAGAATTTGTCATAAGTTACACCAAAAACACATTTGTAAGTATTAAATCTATCTTTCCAATTGAAGAGTTGATAAAAAAATGATAGAAATATCATGAGGATGATTTTTAAAATTATTTTATTTTTAAATAATAGCATCCACATAATTTTAAACTATTTTATGAATTAGGATTTGAAAAAATGGGTCATTGCACATTGATAAGTAGCTCCAACATTTTTGAGACTGAAGGGAATTTTAATGTAATACTAAGTTACCCATTCAATTCTTAAAGTAGTTTTATGTTGATCTTTGGAAGAGATATGAACATAATAATGTCCCAAAAAACCATCCATGAGAGATAAAATTTAATATCCAACCATAGAATTAACAATGACATCAATTGATGCTAATGGAAAGTTATCTTTGGGACATGCTAATAATATTATGAAAATATATACATATTCTAATGATAAAAGTGAATTTATTATGAATAGTAACAATTTTGGAAACACATTTAGAGTAATCTATGGGTTTGTTAAATTTACCATCCAAAAGCTTGATATTTCTTTGTGACATATGATAGAAATCTTAGGAGGGAATTAATATTAGTTTTGACACATAGTTTTTGCATCAAGATAGCTGATGATGTTATGGAACATAATAATAGAATTGATACTAGGAATGTATTCATATTACCAAGGATAAAATTCATGGTATTTAGATAATAGGAGTCTTTAATTATCACATTATTGAAGTTGAAGTTATTTAGATATAATAATAGGTTGAGTATCTATGGTACCATAATTGATTATAATATTTATTTAATACATTTTGGCATTTAAATCTTATAAATGATATTAAATTGGAGTAATTTGGATACAATATGTGTTTTGGGATCAATACTATCAAAAAAAAACATTGAAGTAAGGAGCATTTTCCTAAAAATGGCCAAGTTTGTAATGTTGGTAGGGAAGTTGGGGATTGTGAGCATGGATTAAATATAATATAGCTTCATTACTAGGAATCAAGGGTATAGGTCCATAATATTATACATCCACTTTTATATCAATGATTTTATTACCTTTGATATCAACCTTATAATGTATTTATCTTATATCAATAGCTTTAGCATCTACAATAATGTTGGGAGGTTAAGTATAAGATAGAGATTTTGTTTTGACTATATCAGGATGATTGTTACAGTTAAATATAATGGTGTTAAGAATAAAAATTATTTACTAAGAAATAAAAGTAACATGATAGATTATATGAAATTTGTCAAGAGAGGGTATCATAATTGATGAATCAGAAAGAATGGTGTAAACTTGGTATGTTTTGTGTTTGACATATTTGGATACTGATGATTAGACTATGTTAGGTTGGTCCACACAGTCAAAAGTATGAGAAACAATGTGAACATTGTTGATCTTGTCAATAATATTTATATCTAAACAAGTGGATTTAATGATATCAAGTTGATCGATACCATCAAAGGATTTAGTATTGAAATTTTTTTGGACAACCCATGAAGTATTTATCAAGGATATATTGGTAGGGGGTACATAAAATTTAGGTTCTTATTCAATATTAGATGATATATGAATGACATGAACATCAAGGCTAAAGGTATATATTTTGGCTAAGGTATTTTAATAATTCATTATATATAAGTCTCATTATTAAGTTTGGGCCATAATGTAGGCATCATCATATGATGCATAAATAATACATGTATCAATTTCAATAGGGGTATTAGTAGTGGATACACCTATGTTGATAAAAGTATTAGGAAACATGGCTTAATGATTTTGAAATATTTTGACTATCCCATATTAATTGCAAGTGAAATCATCTTCTATGTAAGAGGATTGATATATGTTTCATGTGGGTGGGCTATTATAAATATCATCAACTAAATAAATGGTGAGATCTCATGGTATAAGATACAAAGGGATCCATTCCACTATATAGGGAGGTAATCAAGTGATATTAAAAATGGTTTGAAATTCATTGGGGTTTTCATTGTCAAAGTCTACAAGAGTGACATGTAAATCAAAATTCATGTTGATGAATTCTAGAAGAGGACTACTAAAATGATCAACCATAGAAATGCAGTATTGAGATTTATGATTTGGATATTAGATGATCTAGGGTTTTAGATATGCTTCATGTTTATAACATTTTCCAATATTGATAAATTTGATGCATTGGCTAATGGAATATGAAATAAATCTCATATGATGAGTTCATGGATGTCCTAAAAACATTTAATAAGATAAATATGTTGGCCTAGGGAAATTTAGGAATAATTTAATAGATTACATTATAAACAAATTTCCAAACAAAATATTTTAATGTATTTTTTGAGATATTTTTACAAAGAACATGAAAATCTTTGTAGGATTTTCACGAGTGGTTATGGGATGCGACCAACTTTCCCATGAAATAAAATTTATTAAATAAAAAATTAAACTAACTAATAATTTTGGATCACTAAAAATAATCCCAATAAACCCCCTTAATCCAAAGGGGTATTAGAAGAAGATTCGGAGAAATGACTTTGAAGTCATCAATGAGTATCTCTACTACATATGCAAGATATAACATTATACATCATGTTAATGATCAAAATATGGATGATGAACATGATCATGGCATGTTCATCTACTTTGACCATTGTACCATATTGTAGTAGAACCTTATCAAATCATCTCCAACTACATTGACCCACATAAAGTCTAACACAAGAACTTGTCCAAGTGATCCTTTAATACTTTGTATGGCACATCTCTCAAATGCCCAAAAATCACCAATATTACACACATGCCTTTGATCAACACTCAAAATTCTATCAAATCTAATGCTAACTCATATAACCATCAATGATTGATTGAAGGCCACTATGAAATATCTTCCCCCTATTAGGTGAGAGGTGAGAAGTTGTGCAACATAAAAACAAATTAAAACTACTCTGCCTACTCCATGTCATGAATATCAAATATAAAAATTCAAAAATGGAACTAAAAGATAAAATAAAAGCCAAAAAAATTTATCCCAAAAGTGAACCCATACTCTAAGCAAATAACAAACTGGAGAAGGGAAAATATCCTCCAACATTTGTGGATTTTCCAACCTCTAGTTGGCTCTATTTAGCTTGTTAGATCCTGAAGGACCTATGAACACTGAAATGTAACACCATCATCACTGATAACACAAGTGGTGGGATATTTCATTATGATATTTTTTGATGTATATAATACATATTTACCATTTGAGAAAAATTTGGGGTGTCTGATTCCATAAAAAATGCACATGATTTCATTACAATGTATAATTTATTAAAAATATGTAAAAAACATATTTATGCATGCCAAAATAAAAAAATTATCACATTTATTCTCTTATAAATACATTTAAATTAGAAGTGAGTGGTCATATGAAGAATTTGGCCATTGTATGTAAAAGATATGATAGTTTTAAATTTTATTCATATGTCAGGTTAGGCAGATCCCCCAATGCTAATTTAGATAATTTGACTAGTTTATAGGGAATAAAATATCATATAAAGACATTATGGACCCCTCCATGTTTATACTCATTGAAAATCTATCTGAGTCTAGTTTCCAAAAAGTTAACTTTGACAAAATAATATGATAGTGTGTTCAAGATATGGTAATAATAGTCACTGTAGGTGCAGATTTTCTAGTTTTCACAATTAATTCAAATACCCCCAAAGCAAAAAGTATATGACAAGTATTTTACTAGGTTATTTTACTTTTCATGTGAAAAAAGTTATTTTAATTTATTTGCATGTAAAAAATTGAGCTTCACTGTCTTCGTGGGAACCATTGAAATAAAAACATAGATTTATAACCATTATGCCCTAGAGGATGCCATACTTGTGCTTTTTTGGAGTGATAAATGAGGTGAAATATAATTTATTTTAGTTTTTCAATATTTTTATACTATGGATAAAACTTTTATCAATTTTTGAGATGCATAACACTCAAAACTTCCTCCTAATGGGTGGGTTGCACAACATAGTCTTAACAACAACAAAACCACTTCAAGTCCATATGAGGAAAATAATGTTGTTAATTATTGCATAAAACATATATTTTAATGCACTTAAAATTATTTTGAAATAAAATAATTTTGAATTAATATTATCTCACCAAAATTTACATTCTCTCTTCAGTGATGGTCATGTAGCATCAATCTTTAACAACTTCAAAATAAAACATTTCAATATTCAATGTTTTTATTCAATGAAATTTTACTTTCATGTTTTTGTGGCAAAAAACAAAGCACTGTCTATAATACCCATTACTCTAAATAACCCATAGAGATAATAATAAAATTTAATGCAGGGTTTAAGCACTACACAGTTGTGCCTGCCAACAAATTTTCCCTCCATGCACTCAGGGAACAATTAAAACACCAAATGAACTTGAATGATTTAAATCCTCCTTTCTTATATGTGGCTCTGATACCACTATTGGCTTAAGGAAATTTGAGAATAATTCAATAGATTACATTTAAAATAAATTTCCACACAAAATATTATACTATATTTTTTTGAGATATTTTTACAAAGAACGTGAAAAGCTTTATAGGATTTTCATGAGTGGTTACAAGATGCAACCAAATTTACCATGAAGACAAATTTATTAAATAAAAAATAAAATTAACTAATCATTTTTTATTAAAGTAACTAATAATTTTGGATAAGGGAAAGACAAATAAAAGAAAATGGTTTCTGGTTTGTTTTATCAATTCCATGAGAAGGAAATTTTATTTAAGGTTTCATTTGAGTATCTTATTCATTGGATGAGACAAAGAGAGGTAACATCAATACCTTAAGCTTCATCTACCATGACTTTTCTGATTAAGGTATTATTGGTTCTAATTTTAATAAAGAGTGGTGGATCATCACCTCAAAAAATAATTTCATCATTAATCCTATTATCTTTAGGTAATTATATGATGGGTTTTGTGGAATAAGAAATTTCTTCAATAACATGATCGTATATGGGTGGGGGGACCATCAAAAGATACGTTAGGTATCTTAGAGTAATTATATGTGTATTATTTGATGTTTTGTAGTTTTTTCATAAATAATTTTTGATGACAAGGAGAAGTTATGATTGATTCCATGAGTGTAATTCTTCAAGGCATAGTCTCAAGCACATCCAAAAATTTCCAATGAGGTTTATAAGAGGAACTATAATGAGGCTTAGGTTGATCATAAATGGTGTTATTTTTAGGAATGGAGGCACTAGGTTGAGGTTCCTCATATGGGAAAATCTCATCACTAGTAGTTAGTTTTGAATATGATGGAGTAGTTATAGTATCTTTAATAAGTTGTTCTTTGATAGAGGGATTATTAAGTTTGGTGACAGGATATTTGTGAGCATAATTAAAAATATAATTGACTTTATCCATGTTTACATGCTAATAATTACTATAAAACTTATTGTAATTACCATCAATAGCACAAACATTTTCATTTGGATGTTATGTATTGAGATCATAAGGTAGTTTTTAAGATTTCTTATTGGTATATTTAGAAAAACTTTGATATTTATCAGCTTTAAGGTACTCATTATGACAAGTCTTGCTAATAACATCATGATCAAAATAATCTACTAACATGAATGATTTTGTAAAAATTTTAAGAAGATGACGTGTTTTATGAGAGTGACCAACATCAAAATGGAACCAAAATTTTTTTTAGGGTCATACCATGAAGGAGGAGTGTTGTTAATGTGAATTAAAAGTTTTGATGGAGGTGATAAATTCATAATTTCCAACATGCTCAAGGGTGGGTGTGAGGGAATTTTAATATATGATTGGTTTGATCCTATTTTGGTTTGAAGAGGCTTAGAGTTATAATTGGTAATGGTGATTACATTAGTTTAAGTTTGTAAATAATCCTTTATGAGACTATGAGAAGGATCAAATTGAATCATGATGAAATATTTTCTTTTGTCCTATTCAAAATCATCTTATATAGTTTGGGGAGAGAAAATAGAACCTTATATTGAAGAGAAAGTTTAAAGGCAGTAATGAGGAGTTTGAAAATATTATCATCATTCATGATATGATATTATTTGTGGGTTGTGTTTTACATAATTTGATAAAGGTATGATTGGATTCATTAAGTAATTAAGCATTTATTAAATGGATAAGGTTATTTTAAGGCAGATTAGTGTGTTAAAATTCCTTAACTAAAGCATTGACTAAATATTCTATTTATAAAATGTAATGTTCAGGGTGTTGGTTATATCATTCTAACTCATCTCCGGTAAATGTTTTGAAAATAAGTTAACTGGTAGTGAAGGTATTATTTTGGACACATTTCTAGAAGATATTATTAAAATATTTAAGCAGCTGAAACCTTAGTATCATCATATGTAATAGTTGGAGAAATGTTTCCAATGTATATAAAGATAATAAAGGGAGATAAATATTCATTTTGAATATTTTGAAGTTTTGATTATGCATAATAGGTTCATTAATGATGATACCATTAACATCTTGAAGATGAGGGAGAATAAAAAATTATTTATGTTGAGGAAATATGATGGGATATTGACTTACCATTTATAAGACATGATTTTACATTTAGAGAATTTATGATTTGTTAATTTTTTCATAACATTCATTTTTTCAATAATTTGAGTTATATCAATAGGTGTATTTTTATTATTAGGAGGGGGTGGATTCCTTGTACTGGTACGGGGAGAATTTATGAGATTATTGATAGGAGGATTGCCTAAAGGGGGGTTTCTAAGGTTAGTATCATTTTATCTAATGGTGAAGTAGGTAAGTTTGTATAAATTAACATTCATGTTAGTGTAGATACTAAAACTAAATATTTATATCATCTTAGTCTTGTACATTAGTAAAATATCAATCAGGGCTCTACCCTTAACTTCTAGACCTCCTTGTAATTGAAAGACTCATGTTCACCATATCACTATGCCTAAATGCTTATCTCTTAGTCTGATCCATATGATTATGATGACCTGTATATCCTATAATCATATAAAATCCTAAAACTTGATAAACATCCTTCACTATCATTTCAAATCTATACCTATTTTCTATCCCTCTGGACATTACTAGTCATAAAGGTACACTACCACTGATAGTAGTGTATAGATCCTTATGTAGTCTCTAATAGACAAAATTAATCCAAATTAAAAAATTATTTAAACCCATGGGTTGGCCTAATTATATTATTGGACCATTCTATGAGATATTTTCAAAATGTGTGGTATATATAAGCCTAAGCCTTCTCATAATTCATCTAGCAGATACCAAACAATCACTTACTAAAGTTAAATCAATTGATTGTACAAGAACTCTACTCTACCCTATGTATCCTTATTTTAATATCAATCATATTAATATTCATATTATATGTCTAAAGAATTAAAATAATATCCCATGATAAATTTATGTCCAATAAAAATCTAGATCACTTTAAACAACTGTATATAGTATATTGCACCCTTGTGCACACACTTTACCATAGATAAAGGGAGAATTACATAGGTATGATACACTCATTAGATAATTGGATATGTAGGTAGTACACATTTACATGTGTCTTTATGGAAACTTGATACCATGATCACACTAACCCATCTTTTAGCACTCATTCCAAGGGTGAAGAAGGTCTAAGAGCTATGGTTTGATCAATTAGTAAAGAGCAATAATGTGTATCCTAGAATTGAACACACCAATATAAAGGTGATAAAAACTTTAGAATAATAAAGTTGATCTCATCTATATTTAGTCATTATTTCATATTGGAAAACTTCATCATAGTTAGATAATAGCATCAATAGTAGTGTCTAGATCTGAAAGTAGTGTCTAAGACCACAAAAGTAAAATTTCTAGAATTTGATGATTGATATAGAACATTGACCTTGCATAATTTACACATGTTTTTAGTCCAGATCTATCTACAAATATTAAAATAGATAAATATCATTTTTCCATATTTATTAAAATATCTATCATAAGTTTTATACTATTTTTAACAATCTAAATTATATAAATTCATAATATTATTTATCTATGTTTTCTATTAATTAGCATGTTATATATTAGTTTATCACCCTTGTGTTATAATTTATTATATATTTATTAACCCTATAAACCCCCATATATAAATTTTAGGTTTAAACATTTATTTAACCCAACATAAAATCAAACATAGTAACTTCCATAGTGCATGGGTGTATTAAAATAAATTAATACCTATAGGGTAATCATAACTCCCAAGATGTTATATGAACATCCACTTAAACAAGATAAGTTTATTCCAAGAAAGTTAATTATAAAACCCATTAAGGTTAATAATTAACATAAGGTTAATCAATAGGAACCCCTTTCCTAGGTAGGCCATACTTTAGAGGCCTTTGCAATAGAGACACACATTGGATTCCAAAAAATCTTCATCTACACCTACACAACATACATAGTTAATGAGAGAAACTAAACATGTTCTAATTACTACTACTTGAAAGAAACCACAAATCACTCAATAATGGGTTACATGAACCCCTAATCCTATTTTTTATTCTTGAACATAGATTTTCATTACACATACATAATACATTATAGATTTTATAGATCTAGATATCACACATATCCATGTTCATTGGTATTACTATTAGTTTCAAATGCCATATTATAAGCTTGTAAGTACCTATGATCATTAATTGGATGATATAATAGGATATCCTTTTCCTTTAAAATATTCCAAAAATAAAAAATAAAATCAAATATTATAAAATATATAAAAACATTCAAATATTTCAAAAACATAAGAATATTTAACATTCCTAGATTTTAATAACTCCTTTGCATCTATATTATTTTTTATGTTAGTAGATATCATATCACTTCATTATTATATAAACATATGTTCACACATATTTGAGTTTGATACATACATAATTAGACACATGATCTATGAAATTTTAGATGTTGGACATTTTCTCTACTCATGTAATATAGTACACTAGGGGCATTTGCTTTTTAATCATGATTGATATAGGTTACATATTCTTTATGATCATTTATAAATTATCATGTTTAAGCTTACTATTTCCTACACATGTATATATACATGCTCATATCTTTCACACTATTATTGATATACTATGATACATATCATTTATGCTAACACATATATGTAGGGACTTGTATAATATGCTTATACTAGTTGTTTATACTTCATTCATTAACATTGTCACTTCCTTAAGTGTCTTGCATTACTTTTATTGTCTTGTTTATGGAACATTGAATATTTTCCCTTATTATTGGCCTCTATACCATTATATGTTGTTTTTAAATTAGAGCATGTCATTCTCTATTGATTTGACATTTAAATATGTCATTCATTTCAATTTTGTGTTATTTGTATTTCTCCCTTTTATGAGGTCTCCTTGGACCATTATTTATCACTACATTGAGTTCTGTTGTGTGTTTGCTTGATTTTTTTTCAATCTTGAAATATTACAATCTACATTTTTATGATCTATATAATTCATTTTATGACTTAATGTGATCACATACTATGATCCTAATTGATATATCTACTTCAACATGTTATCTTTATATGTTACATGATTCATACATAAGTTATATAGCTATCTTTGGTACTTATTAGTTTATATCTTTCTTACCTCAAAAGGGCGGGATTTTAATGGATTCATGTCATAGAATGCATGACCTCCATATTTTCACAAAGTTCTAGATTATAGTGGGGGCATGTCATAAATCATGACCTCCACACTTATACGCCTTCTCATTTTTAGATTAAAATGGGGGCATGTCATAACAACATGAACTATACACTTATATACTTAATAATTATCTCCATATTTTAGTTGGGGCTTGTCATAAGAATGTGAAATTCATAATTGTATAATATCTAGTTCAGTCATGATTTAGATATATATTTGGGTCAAAATCCTATACATTGCACCAATTTTTCATAGATTTGAAACATATTTTTTGACATTTATGACAAATTTAATCTAGATCATACATAATATAGGTACATGTACCATGCCATTGCACCAAGAATTTAAAAATTTACCAATTACACTACTCATTAGGATACATTGATTACACCATGATGTACTATTATCAAGCCTTTTATGTTATAGAACTTAGTTCATTTTATAGGTTGAAGTAATTAAATAATTCACCCTCAAAATATTTATGTATTGGATCGATTAAATCATCAAATCTCACCAAATGTATAGGATGAGGTGGTTGAATCACTCATCCTCACTAGATTATGTATATTCAAACTTGAGATATGTGATTGAGATGTAATGATATTAATGTCCTTATCACATATTAATCCTTACACCAATTTTAGGGAATAATACCTTCTAGTCTCTCTCTTCAAACATCCAAGATTTAGGTCTAAACCAAAATCAATAACCAATGCTTTTAAAAGGAATCATCTTTACCAATTCAAAGCATCAAGAGGCAACATGGTTACATCAACACGTGTACTACTTCCTTGTTATGTTTTTTTCAATCATTTTAATTATTTCAAATTTTAGATCATATGCATTGATTTACATTTTAAAATGCTCTTATTTAAAGGTTATTCACTATAAAAACACTCAAAGTGGGATCAAACAAATGTAAGGGGTGTTATAC
Organism: Torreya grandis; assembly: GCA_037957365.1. Taxonomy (NCBI): domain Eukaryota; kingdom Viridiplantae; phylum Streptophyta; class Pinopsida; order Cupressales; family Taxaceae; genus Torreya; species Torreya grandis. The sequence continues at coordinate 3,557,495 of JARHVA010001186.1, forward strand.
ACACTCAGGTACATATTTATTTCCTTTAAGTTTTTAATTTCATCCTTATGAATTACTATATTAAATGAGATGAAATGTAGATACTAAAATTGAATATTTATAACATCTAATCTTGTATATTAGACAAATAACAATCAAGGCTTTACCCTTTAGTTATAGACCCCACTTTAGTTGAAAGGCTCATATTTACCATCTCACTATGCATTATCTCTTAGTATGGTCCATATAATTTTGATGACTTGAGTCTCATATACTACACAAAAAATCTAAATTATAATAAACATACTTCAGTTTTAGTTTCATATCCATACCAATTTTTTATCCCTATGGACACTATTATCCATAGAGGGATATTACTACCAATGGTAATGTCCATATACTTATCTATTATCTAGTATCCAAAATTCATTCATGTTAAAAAATTATTTAAACCCATGGGTCATTTCGATTGTCTTATTAAACACTACCATGAGATATTTTAAAAATGTGTCGTATAAATACAAGTCTAAGCCTTCTCATTATTCACCTATCAGATGCCAATCAATAACCTACTAAATATAAATTAATCTAATGCACAATCACTCTACTCTACCCTATTCATCCATATTTTCATATCAACCATAGGATCAATCATACTATAGGTTTGAATCATTCAATGAGTAGTCCATGAGTGATTTTTATCAAATCATAAGTTAGATCACTATATGCATCTTCATCTAGTATATTTCACCATTGTGCATACACTTTCACACACATATAGGATAAATACATAAGTTTTATCCCCTCATTATAGTATTGGTTATGTAGATAATTCACATTGATAGAGGGGTATTTGGGGCAGCTTAACATCATGTTTCCACAGATTCATTTTTTATCAAACTCATTCCAAAGGTGAAGAAGGGTGAAGATATTGGGTTTTATCAATAAGTGAAGAGTGACAACTTATATTCTATATCTAAAAATACCATTAAAAAAGATGGCATAAAACATAGAATAATGAATCTGGTCACATATAGATTCAATCATTATTTGATATTGGATATCTTTATCATAGTTAAATAATAGCATCAATGGTTGTGTCTAGATTTGAAAATAGTGTCTAAGGCCAAAAAAGTATAATTTGAAAATTTTGATGACTAATCTAGAGCATTAATCCTACATACTTTACACTTTTTTCCATTCTAGATCTACCTATGTAAATTAAACTAAGTATTAATGTTTGTTATTTATTGTAGTAGTTTTTAATAGTTGTACATTACTATTGTTAGTAATATTAGTTGTATTAATTCATAATATTATCTATCTAGGTTTTTTAATAATTACCTTGCTATAGATTACTTTACCTTATGTTATAACTATTTCTATATTTCTTAACCCTAAATACCCTATATCTAAATTTTAGGTTAAACAGTTGGGAGTATAAATGGTATTGTCATCCATATTTTTTAAGATATGGTAATCATCTAGATCATCATTTTGAATTATTTAAACCATGTTATAGTCAATAGATCTAGATGGTGGTTGGGATTAATTGCACCATGAAATTTGGTCTTCATTGGTGGATAAACTAGGTAGGAATGATAAACCCATATAAAATCTAAATGGGTTAAGACTATGAAAAAAGATTCTAATGGGTTATTTCATGATGTTGAAGTGGATTGGAGAACTAATAGGGTATGCAATTGATTACATGAAATGAATATTATCAGCCAACTTAGGAAAGTATAAAATGCACTATATCAACCATGATCAATGTAGTTATGCATAAAAATGTGAATGATAGACTATATCAAGATTAGTTGATGTATTAAGTAATAGATTGAACATATTGATCAGTAAATTTACTATATATATATACATATATATATACATATATATATATACATATATATACATATATATATATACATACATATATATAAATACATACATATATATAAATATATACATATAAATATATATATATATACATATATATATACATATATGTATATATATATATATATATGTATATATATATATATGTATATATATATGTATATATATATATGTATATATATATATATATATATGTATATATATATATGTATATATATATATATATATATATATATATATATATATATATATATATATTGGTCAATGTGGTTAAACAAATTTAAAGGTATGGATAAAACTATATCAAGCCAAGTTGATGTATTCAATAATGGATTAAACAAAGTGATCAATAAATATACTACATCAACTATGCTCGATGTAGTTACATAGACTAAAAGGTAAGGACGAAAATATATCAAGCCTAGTAAATATGGTTAAATCTAGGGAAATTTAATAGTATGATGACTAAACTATATCAGTCTTGGTTAATACATACTGATAACTAGAGGAAAAATAAAAGTAAACTCAATAGACTGATAACTTCTTGATGCTAACCACTAACTAGTGAACTACAAAATTAGATAAATGGTTGTATTCCCTAAGGTTTAATAAAAAAAAGGGAATCCTAGGAATTTCCTAAATACCATGAGGTATATGCAAACTAAATTACATGTTTATCTTTGTACTATGGATATGAGTATTAGGGTAATTCCTTCCTACCATGATGTCTACAAAAAATAGACAAAAAAATTTAAATAGAACAACACATAGTTGTTCATGATAGTAGTTAAGTAATTTTAAAACTATTGGACTATTATTTATATGGAAAGCCAAACAAAGAGAAAAGAAAATCCAAAAATCAATTTTCATCTTTTTTGAATGTAAATAAATAGACAGTCAACTTGAAATTAAATGTTTTATTAGTTACTAAAAAGGAAATTTAATTTTCCTTGCTTATGAGAAAAATGAAAATAAACATAAGTATATTATCACAAGACAATGTGATTTTTCATACATAATACATAGATTAAATTGGATCAAAAAGGGTTGATAAAGTTTACTAATAATAAATAAAAACACATAACTATACTAATCCAATTTGATATAATCTAACATAGTATAAAATGAATTTATAACTATATCAGTGTAGGTTGATATAGTTATTTATGCAAAATTAACTTTGATAGAATGTATCAGACTAGGTCAATATATTATGGAAGATAACTATATATATTATATAACTATATCAGCCTTGGTTTATGTAGTTGTTTGGATGAAAATAATGTAGATCTAAGTGTGAAAACTAAACCATCTTACTTTAGATTAGCCTACTATAAAAACACATAATTAACACTATATTGACCTAGATCAGTGAATTTTCTTGGAAAATACACAAAAATTATAATGGATCAACTAAGGTTGATGTATTTTTTAGAAAAATATATATATAAAAATTAGGTAAATAAAACTAGATCGGGCCTAGTTGATATAATTGATTGACTAAAAAATAAATGCAATAAACTAGATCTACCTGCATCAATGTAACATATTGAAAAACACAAATAATTAAAATGTTATCAACCTATGCCAATGTAATTTTTCCTAAAAATACACAAAATTTGGAATATTTCAACCCACTCTAATTTATTATGTTGAAAAATATAAAGAAATAAAATTATATCGACTTTCACCAATATAGTTTGTTAAAGGAGAAAAATCAATGGTTTTTTCATATATGTTTTAGAAAAATGTTTGAAATGAGTTAAGATTTACATGTGACTTATCCTATCTAGGAGATCTAGACTAAAAGAAGATAAATCAAATATATATTATTGGTGCTTAGCTATATTTGGGCATGACCAAATGGATCCACTAAACCTAGATAGAGGAGCACTTATAACATAACATCAATGGAGAAGGTTCCAAATCCTATATGCAATCAATATAATAGAATGACCATATCTATGTCTTTTTATATTAATTTTATCTAATATTTCCAAGCTATAAACACAAATAATGGGATGATTAAAGTAAAAATTTTAAGGAACCATAGTAGGCAAATAGGGTCTTGGGTTACATAAAGTGGAAATGGCATGTTTGAAAAACCTTATATCCATACTAAGTATAAGTGTAGAGTAAATTAAAATAAATATTTATACATCCATTCAATCTATTTATTATGAAATATCTATCTATCAAATCAAATATATGGGGTTAGAAATACTCACCTTTAAATAAAACATGTTGAGCCTCAATCTCCTCTTTGGGCAATGGTGCTTTGTAAGAGATTGTTTTGGTTGTAAGGATCACAATGGTCTAATAAATACCTAGCCTAAAATTACTCCTCTTATTTCATTAAAGACTCCATAATAGAATAGTTTCCCTGCAAGACAAGATCTAAGCAATAGATTTTCCAATTTTAGACTTGAGTAGAATTGCGAGCAATAATAGTGGGTGAAAATGAGTGTTCTTGTCTATTTGATTAAAATGGGACTTTTACTTAGAGTGATAGATGATCCTAACAATTATAAGGTTTTATCCAACACCATTATTTATCCTTAATGTAGTTAAAAATTATATTATTTAACCTTGAATTAGGTCAGCCTAGGTTGATTTAGTTGTGAAGAATGTACCATGAATTTTAGACTACGTTGACCTAGGCTAACCTACTCTAAATTTTGATGGGAGGTAGAAAATAATACATCGACCCAAACTTATATAATTATAAAATATAGGCATTGGTTTAGTTAGGGTATATTAGGAGGATGATTTCTTAAGTGATCAAGTCTAGTGGAATTATAGTAAATATAGGTATGATAAATAAACAAAAATGTCTCTAGTGAATCACCATTGGTCTACCCAAGCCTTCCAAATGCACCATTTAATATTGCACTCAAAGAGATTGATTATCAATAGGTTTTTACAAGAGATAAAGTGTTAATAGATTATCAATTTTAAAAATATTATGTATACAAATAGTTCTATCATATAATGAGAGGGAAATTATAGTGATGACACTAAAAGCACCTAGATTAATACAAGACCTAAATTTAGAAATAATTTTTTTACAATGAATGTGGTTTCAAAACATAAATTTTATTTTAAAATGATGAAATACCCTAAGGGTCTATAACTCATGTGATATAAGATCAAAAAAAATATGAAAGAGATTGGGACCCCTAAATTCTAGCGTGATGGTCAAAAATGTGGTAAATTATTATTATAAATGCTCAAACTTGTCTAAACCTAAGAAGTTAATAACTTGGCCACTTAAAATATAGGTTTTTTAAATAAATAAGAAACACTTGAATGGTTGAAAGGAGTGATCATTTGGATGGTTTATCCTTTTTACATGCTAATGAAAATAATTTGAAGTTTAGACACATCGGTGTCAAATTGAAGGGTATAAACCATCAAGCACTTTTTGTGAAGGGTACAAACAAATATCAACTATCGCACATAATATATGGTAATTTGAGTTATGGGTATTTTTTTTTATTAAGAAAACATAACATGGTCATAGGTTTTCTGACACTCAATTAATCTTTTGATATCTATTCTAGTTGCTTAGATGCCAAATAATGAAGATCTCCTTTTGTTAAAAGTAAATATCAGTATTATCATCCACTGGATCTAGTGCACCCTAATCTATGTAGACCTATTAATCTTAGCCAAAAAGGATATATGTATTTCCAACTCTTTGTTATTGATCATTCCCACAAGATGTGGGTTTCCTTGTTAAAGACTAAAGATCATGCATTACAAGAATTCAAATAATTCAATGCCTCTATTGAAAATGAAATTTGTCATAAAATCAAGGCCCTCTAATCAAATAATGGGGGGAATACACCATTATATTTTTCACAACATACCTTGTAAAACATGGAATATATCATTAATACATTGCTCCTACACCATAGAAGAATGGTTTTATAGAAAGGTATAATTATGTCATTATAGATATGTTTTGAAGCTTGGTTGAGGATGCACAATAACCTCATTCATATATGGTAGATGCATATCTCACTACCATATACCTAATAAACAATTAACCTACCAAAGCTCTTGATGGAATTACACTGTAGGAATAATAGACTGGGAAGAAGCCAAAAGTATTTCATCTTCAAATTTTGGTTGCAAGTATTGCATGCATGTCCCAAAGCAGAAAAGGAATAAGTTGGATAAGTAAACCTAGGAATGAATTTTTGTGGGATATAATAAATATTTGAAAGCATATTGGTTCCTTGATCTAGATACTATGAAGATACTTATCAATAGTGATGTAGTGTTTGATGAGAAAGATCAAATTAGTTCATCTTCCACACATAAATTTGATACAAGCATCATAATTGTAAACTTTCTAGGTGGAAATAATTGTCATTCAAAATCTCTAACACCACCAAATACTACTCAACATATGCTTAAATTGTATATGCATATAATTGGAGATGAAAAACTAGATAAACCTCCAAATACTTCATTTATAGGATTGAAAACTCATAGTATGGCTTATGCAGAGGTAAATTTATCCTTAATGATCATAGTTTCATAAACATTTGATCCTTCCATAGTCTATGAAGCCCTAGATTCCAAACCTTGGAAAAATTCCATGAATGCATAATATTAGTCTCTCATAAATAATGACACATGGAATACTATTGGCATTCCACCATGGAAGAAACCTATCAGATGAAAATGGGTATTTAAGACCAAATATAAATAAAATTGTAGTATAGACAAGCACAAGGCAAAAATCATAGCAAAGTGATACTCTAAAAAATAAGGTATATACTATGAGGATACGTATGCTCCTATAACTAAGATACAGACAATCATAATGATCTTTACAATAGCTACATAGTTTTGATGGAAGATTCATTAGATGGATGTTAAAAGTGACTTATTAAATAGATATCTAAAATAAGAGATCTACATGACTTAGCCATAAGGTTATGTCACACAAAGGAAAGAGTAGAAGGTGTGAAAAGTAATAAAATATTTGTATGGTCTAAAATAAGCTCCTAGAGCCTAGTTTATAAAAATTAATGAGCATCTCACAAATCATGTATTTTAGAGGAATCCATTTCATCCCAATATCTACCTCAAAAAGTAAGGGAGGGGGGAATTTTTATTATTGTTGTTTATATCAATGATCTAGTCATCACTTGTAGCTTAGTGAAGATGATTAATTCAACTAATAATGATCTTAAATGATCATTTTACATGACATATCTCATGTTATTATAATACTTACTTGGCTTGGAAGTATGGAAAAAAAGGTACCACATATTTGTATCTCAAATGAAGTATAGCAAGACATTGCTTAAGAGCTTTTGAATGATGGATTGCAAACCAATGGATACACCTATGGAGATAAGACTTTAGTTGTCTTTCTCAGATCCATCACCATTAGTAGATGCCATTTATTATCACCAATTTATTGGAAGTATCATCTACCTCATGTACACTAGGCTAGATATCAATTATATTGTTAACTATCTTTACTGATTCATGTAAAATACAAAGGTAAGCCACTATAAATCATTTAAGTGGGTATTGTGATATATTTGAATAACAATGGATTATGTTTAAGCATAAAAGAATAATAATGAGTTATTATTGATAGGATACATGGATGTAGATCATGTAGGTTCAGTTCATGATAGAAAATCCACTTCTAGGTTTGTATTCTTTTTGGGTTCTGGTCCAATCTCATGGGGGAGTAAAAAGCAAAAATTTATTTCTCACTCTTATACTGAGGTAGAATATAAAATTCTAAGAGGATATATATGTGAGGTGATATGGATATGTCACATATTATCATGATTGGGAGTTCTATATACTCAACCAACAATTTTAAATTGAGACAATCAAGGTGTTCTTAAACGTGTTCATAATCCATTAATTCATGAATACACTAAGCATATTGAATTTCATGTCCATTTCATACCTAAACATGTTTTACAACACAATATATAGTTCTAATATCTCCCCACCCAATATTAATGTGTAAATGTCCTCATGAGTTCACTTACATGTGATATGTTTGAGGAATTCAAAATTTCTCTCTTGTACTCTCAAAACTATAATGAATTAAGGGGGGATGTTAGAATATATTAATTAACCAGAGTTAGTTTATTATGTAAATTTGAATGCTATCATATAAAACAAACTACATATTATTTTATATTAGTTGTTAATTATTTTTAATCATACTTTGTATTCAAGAGATTTCAAATTGTTATTAGTTTATTTTCTCATCCTATCTAGTAGGACTATTATGAGTATATTTATGATTATATATAAATCATTTTAATTCATTATTTTTTAACTTAACTAAATAATATTTTATTTACAATCAAAATTTTTTGATCTTCCACCTATTTTTTAGCTAAAATTCAAAAATATAATGAATGAATGTTTTCAACATGTTTTGATTAGAAAAAACTATTTATTCACCAAGTGTGATGAGTATACAAGTATGTATAACAAACATATATCCACCACATGACCATAAGAAGTCTTAAAAATTTAATAGAAATAAAAATTATATACTAAACACTTTCAAAGTTGTCACTCACATTAATACTCCCATATATTTTAGTAAGAGGAACATCCTAAAGGATTCTTAAGTATTTTGCATGATAAAATGGATAAAATGAAAAGTTCCATACCAAGGATAGGAAAGAAAGGGTATGGAAAGAAAGATAAGTTAATAAGTAATGTTATGAATCTCCTAGTTTCATTAAATGTTATGCTCATACATGGACACAAGACTAGGGTTTTTGTCTACTTTGGCCTACCATTTGATGAACATGGAGTAAATTACATAATCACAGCATTACCTATGTCTTAGTTTTCTCAAATGATTTATCACTGATGAATATGAGGATTTATTTTATAATATAAGTGGATCATCAAAACATCTATTACATGATACACTATAACAAAATGAATAACATCAAAAATTTAAAGTGGAGTAAATTACACAATCACACCATTGCCTATGTCTTAGTTTTCTCAAATAATTGAACACTAATGAATATGAGGATTTATTGTATAATATAAGTGGATCTTCAAAATATCCATTACATGATACACTATAATGAAATGAAGTTCATAAAAAATTTAAAGGGTACAAATATTATTTTTCCATTCTAAAATAATCAATGTTTCTACTAAAAATACTTCATTCAAAAAATAGCCACCAATCCTCTACTTGTAATTAGATAATGATTTTATTGATAAATAATTTGACCCTATTTTCATTTACATCCATGTTGACAATAAGAAGGGCATTCAACATTATGTATGTAAGATTACTTCCAATGGAACACACTCATGAAGATATTTATTGGAATTTTAGTATATTATAAAAATCATTATGGAAATTAGAAACATTTCCTTTGTTGCATATCATGGACACCTACAGAACATGCCGAGAGGGATCAAGCACATTCAATCCTTACCTTATTGAGGAAGTATATGACTTCAAGGCCTTTGTAGAGCCACACTTATTGGATGGAAACCACAAGATAGTGGGTATTATCAAACCAAATATGTTTAGGTTCCATGTCATGTAATACTAATGATGGAATATAAAACAACAATAAAGGATCTACAATGTTCTCTTCCAATACCAATATTGCATAAAAATATAACGTTGACTCAAACTTTATAGAAAGGAAACCTCTTCTAACACCATTTAGATAAATCCAAGATATTGAAGATATAAAAAAAGGGACTAAAATCATATATTTAACATTGGGGAAAAAGTTCATCAGGAAGAGGTAGAGAATACTCTCTTCCAAATATAATGTATTGGGAAAATGTTTTATGTGCTTTGGATAGACCATTTTTAAATTATCAAATGATATAAAATTTTGTTTTTACCATAAACAATCCAATGCAAATATTTATATGACCAGATATTAACTAGAGAAATAAATTTTCATAAGGAAGACTACATTAATCAAAATATCCCAAGTAATAATGATATTTATGTTGGGTCTATTTTGAAAGACCTTAAGAAGCATTGAATCCATTAATGGATGTGTATGTAGGACAAATTCCTATAATGTGACCATAAAATTAAAATGAAAATATATGTGTGGTAATGGTAGATGGGTATATTTACCTTAAACTAGAATATGATAATTTGGCTAAAAAGGTGAAGATTCCATTTTGGAAACTTTCAAAGAGAGTAGAAGGTGCAACATTGTGTCATGATTATTTAGGTCCAGATAAAACATGGAGTAAATTAGATGAAATTAAACAAGAAATTGATGTGGATATAATCATTTGTGCATGGACACCAAAACAAAACATCAAAAGGATAATTAATTAATATAACTGATAAAGGACATGAAGCCATTAAATTGTGCCTTGAAATACTTGAATACAATAATGATTGTTAAGTTACTTGATGATATTACTAAATATCATAATTAATATGTGTTATCATCTTAGCTTGAGATGTGGGTTTATTATAAATCTCACTCTAATAATATGGTATAATAAATGTAATATCAATGTTTAATATGAATTTAATATTAATATTTATTTCATCAAATTATTTTTCATTAAAACATTTTTTATTATTATCGTTATCTCTAGTTCATGGAGTGTCACAAAAATTTAGGTGACTTTATTCCATCGTTATAAGTAAGTTAAATTGAAAATGGACTATATTTGGTTTGATCTGAACCTTAAGCTAACCAAACATGTCTAGACATTTTCAAATTATTAAATTATTGTCTTTCATTTTAAAAATGGAGGGGATAAAATCAGATATGTCAAACCAACATTTCATTAAATTTAGACATATGCTTAAGCATTTATATTTATAATACCTCATTTAAATTGGAGTTTAATATAACTTGTATTTTAATCTAATTTTTTTATATGTAATTTTTAAAATTTATGAATTAGAATCCAATAATATAAAAACTAAATTCTAATAGTGGTATTATAAAATTAAAAAATGGCAATTTTAGGTTTTGATTTTGATTAGAATATGTGAGGGTATTTTGATAAATTATCATACTTGTTTGGTGAAGTTAGAATCAATGCATCACGTGTCCTAAAAAAACCTAATCCCATGTAAAAATCCAACCCTATTTGTGTTATTTTCATTGTGTAGATGAAAGGGAAAAAATGTCCTATCGGGAAACCTTGTTTGTTTGCAAAACACATTAAAAAGCTATGGAGCCATAGAAAAATAGTCACATACATCCTCTGACTATTTTATTTTTCATGTAGATTGGGGATACATAGGATGAAAAATTATTGTTTCTAACATTGCTTTGATATTTATTTTTGTTAACCTATAAAATATAAAAGAAAAAAAATAGGCCTATTTCATGGCATATAGATTTCTTGTTGTTGGACATATTTCTATAAAAAAATTCTTCTCATTGTACATGGTGAATGAACTTGAAAAAAAATATGAAAATAAACAAAAAGAAAAATCATACTTTGAAAATAGATCTATAGTAAAACTATGATGCCTCTAGTCATCCATGGAAAGAGGGTCCATGGAGGCTTTGTTAGAGTCTGGGGGGAGGGAAAATGCATGGAAAGCCTTTACCATCTCTCACTCTCCTCATCCCATATTTTTTTCTGATTCAAATGAGCCTAAATTTTTTAGGTTTACTTTTTCATTATGCATCCTTATAGATTAAGGAAACTTTTAGGGTTTGCCTAATCCAATGGTTGATATATAATCCAATATAAGGGTGGATATTTCTTATTCCACTTTGGGAGGGAAAAGTGGAATAAAACTAATTTAATTTTAAAGTTTTTAAAAATTGACTTAAACATTATTAAGTTTTGTAACTTCTATTTTTATGTTTAATTAATTTTCTAAATGGGAGGGTCACTATGATAACTATTAGGTAGTACTCGAACAACTATGGGGCATAATTTTTGTGATCAATAATATTTAGGATATTTAAATTGAAATCTAATTTTATAGTATTTGGAGTCCACTAATAGAAACATTAGAATCTAATATCACACTAATTATAAAAAATAATAGAGTTTGATATTAGAATCTGATATCACACTAGTTCCAAACAAATAATAGCAATATTAGATTCCGATATCATAATATTTATAAATAAATAACATAAATATTGGAATCTAATTTCATCAATTATAAAACCAAAATTGGTGATACTATAAGTACATATTTTGAGGAATATGTCTATATTAAATGAAATGATTGTTACATTATCAAAATCAAAGATGGATGAATATAAGCCTTGTAGAATTTTATAAAACATCAAGATATTTTAAAAATATGGGTTGAAAAAATATCAAAAGTAAAAGTTATTATAATTTAAAATGTAGTCCTTTTATGGGATAAAACACATGAGAATAAAGGACAACATGACAAGTTCACTCCATTATAGATTGCAACTAAGAAGGGGTAAAAATTTATTCAGAGAAACCCAAAATCGGGAAGATTACATTATCATGTCCTGATCAAGAAGTTGCGATAGGATGGGGGCAAGCCCAGCGGGCAGCCTCTCCTGATCAAAAATAGCCCAATCTAGCCCATGCTCCATGGCCCATTTCGCTAGACGGTCGGCCACCCCATTCCACTCCCTGGGGATATGCCTGAAGGAGATCACTTCAAACACCAGACAAATCTGATGAATCTGCTTAATAATGGCAGCCAATTGCCAATCCATAGCCTCAAGGTGCAAGTTCCTCAGCAGGTTAACCATGACTTGCGAATCCGATTCGCAAACAACACTGAGCCACCCCTTCTGGCAAAAAATTTGTAAGGCCTCCAAGATGGCCAACGCCTCCATTAAGTTATTCGTAAACTGACCTTTATGGACTGAAAACAAAAAACACGGAGAGCTTGAACTATTTCTTCCAATACCACCAATTCCTACAATTCTAGGATTGCCTCTCGAAGAGCCATCCACATTGACTTTGATAAGCCCCTCCATTGGTGGCATTCACTTTCCATCTTGGCTAATAGGTCAGGCCCTTTGCCTAGTGGCGCATGTAATGCCTGAGGTCGCATGGCACGTGTAATGCCAGAGGATGCCATTGGAGGACAAAACAGGGGATATACGCGCCCACACTTTGGTGTCCCATGGCCCCAGGTCCGCCCCCCCCACCCCTACTGCTGTGTATGGTTTCTTGAAGCGCTGTGGTGATCCTCACCCACAGCTCCTGAGGACTCTTAGAGCGCTCTTGGAAAATTCTACAGTTCCTCTCAATCCAGAGGTTCCATAATATAAACACAGGACCAGCAAACCAAGCCTGTTGCAAGGGAGGTGCCCTGCTGGGAGGTCACTCCAGGTGAATCCAAAAGTCAGCCAAGGAAGTCACATGCCAGCAAGGATGCTCCCAGATTTCCCACCACTTATGCCACAGCTCTCTGGCAACAGAACACTGGAAGAAAAGATGCTCAGTCGTCTCAGTGTTTTCACCACACAAAATACACTTTGACGGACCTTGGAAGCCTCTTTTACAGAGGTTGTCCCAAGTTAGGCATCGATTATAGGTGAGGGTCCAAACAAAAAAATTGCATTTCGGCCAACAGGTCGAATTCCAAATTCTTTGCCCCAGAGAAACTTAGCCATGCCAAAACAGTCCTTTGCCAGCTCCAAATATCCAGCTGAGACAGAATATTGTCCCGTGGAGGTGCCTCCCCATGCCAGTTCATCAGACTCACACAAGGAGCTGCAACCTCTACCAACCAGGAGCTGAGATAATTCCCTTCTATTAGCCTCTGTGCCTCCCAGAGGCCAGTCCAACATATGCTTCCATTTATAGGCAACTGTTCTACCAATATTGAAAGATTCTTTATAGTGCTCCACGGTATTCTAGCCAGCCATCCAAAAAGCATCACACAGGTCCTGTAAATGGGGATGAGAGGAGAGGAGGGGCGGCACCCCATTCCAGGAGTCCTCCCAGAAAAGCGTATCAGCTCCATTATTGCAAATCCAAAACAACCTAGACTGAATTAATTGCACCCCCACCTTGAGAGTGTCCCACACCATCGATCCTCTACCCTCCAAGGAGAATCTAGGAATCTCTGTCATGATAGCCCTAGGGAAATATTTCACCGACAGGATCTGGGCCCACAGCTGCGATTGATTGGTGCACCAGTGCCAATATAAATTTGCTGCAAGAGCTTGTCTAGCTAGGGTAGCGGAGCGGAGTCCAAGCCCTCCCTCCTTCTTGGGTCTACAAATAGTGGCCCAATTTACTAGAATCCATTTTGACTGCCGCAAGTTTCCACTCCAAAGAAATTGCCGAGACAGGGCATCATACTCACGGAGAAAAAACATCGGGGCAGCCTGAACCATGCTACGATAAATTGGAAAAGCTTGAATTACAGATTGTAGAAGAGTCACCCACCCAGTGGTAGTCAACCACCTGTGTGTCCAATGGTTCACTCTCTACTTTAACTTATCCAGAACATTCTACCAAAATAGCCTGGGTTGCCTCCCAACCACAATGGGAACTCCCAAATATGTCACTGGAAGAGCATGTATCTGAAATATGAGAACAGTAGCAATTCTTCGTTGAATAGGCGCTGGGGTATTGAAAAAATAAATGGAAGATTTGTGTTCATTTATTTTCTGACCAGAAGCCAATAAATATGTGTCCAAGGTATGACAGAAGGCCTGCGCTTCCCTCATACGGGCTTTCCCAATCAGAATAGTGTCATCCACAAATTGGAGGTGGGTCAAATTGGGAATTCTGTGCCCCCACTTCCATCCACAGATCTAGTTTTGAGCTGCTCGTGATTTTATCAGATGCCCCAATCCCTCAGCCAAGATAATAAACAAGTATGGGGAGATCGGATCCCCCTAGCGAAGCCCCCTAGAGGCACCGAACAGCCTAGAAGGTGCCCCATTAATGAGAACAGAATACGAAGGCATAGTAATATAGCTTAGAATCCATCTAATCCAATCCTGACTGAAGCCAAATGCCAAGAGGATTTTCTGTAGGAGGTTCCAATCAACCCTATCATAAGCCTTAGCTAAATCCAGCTTGATAAACACAGCTTTTTCCTGTGATTTGCTCATGGAATGGATTGCTTCCAAGGCGATCACAACACCATCCAAAATCTGATTTCCTGCCACAAATCCCCCTACTCCTTAGAAATGATCAAAGGAAGGTAAGCCTTAAGTCTTTCCACTAAAAACTTGGTGATAAATTTGTATACCGTATTGCAGAGAGCAATGGGTCTAAACTGATCCAAAGAAGTCGCCTACTCCTGCTTTGGGATCAGCACAAGAAAGGTAGCGTTGAGCGCTCTAAGCATCTCTTTGTTATGAAAGGATTCCTATATCACTTCCAGCAGATCCAGACTGATGATATCCTAGAATTCTTGAAAGAATTCTGCCGAGAAACCATTCGGGCCTGGTGCTTTACCTCTATGCATGGAGAAAACAATTTTCTCAACTTTATCCTTACCAACAGGTTTCAAGAGTTCAGCATTCATATCCGGTGTGATGACGGGAGGGATGCAAGACAAAATCTGATTCTCTTCCCTCTCAATAAAGGGCACATTATCAGTCAAGATCTCAGAGAAGAATCGAACGGCCTCCTCAGAAATAGCCAAAGAGGAAGTAGCACGAGTACCATTCGGAAGATCCAGAGCAGCAATGTAATTTTTGTTGCGCCTCGCCTGAATTGACTTGTGAAAGAAGGTAGTATTTCGATCCCCTTCCTAAAGCTAGTCGATCCTAGCTTTCTACTTCCAAAAGATTTCTTCCCAGAGTTCCCACTCCTGAAGCTCACTCAAAGCCAAAAATTCAGACTTCTGAAGATCTTCAGTCAAACCAAAATCAAGGATCTACTTGGTAGTGCTGTCCAACTTATCTTGAGATTTTTTCTTCATAGCATAAAGGTTGCCAAAATTGTTCCTGTTCCACACCTGGAGCTTTCTTTTAACAAAATGGAGCTTCTTAGTGAAGCAAAACATTGCTGTACCATAATTCGGACCTCCCTGCTTCCACCAGTGGGTAACCAAGGGGCACAAAGAAGAGTCATGCAGCCACATAAGCTGAAATTTAAAAGGTGGTTTCTTGGGCCGATCAATGATTTTGGTTGTGAGCTTGATGGGCCAGTGATCTGACCCGTTCCAGGCAAGAATCTCAGAAGCCAAAGAAAAGGCACTAGATAACCAAAAGCAAGAAACTAAAAATCTATCTAAGCACTCTGAAATAGCATCCATACCTATTCTCTGATTGCTCCAAGTAAAAAGACCATTAATGGGCTTCACATCAGCAAGGCGAAGCCGCTCTATGTTGTGTCTCAGCAGGTCAGACGAGGGATCCAACTGATTTAATCCGCCCCTTTTCTCCTCAAGACTAAGGACAGCATTAAAGTCTCCATTCAAGATCCATGGCAAATAGGGGAAACAGCTCCGAACAAAGCACAGGTGATTCCAAAGCCTGAGGTGCCCGTGATAATCCCCGCTTGCATAAACATTAGTAACAAGGATTCATTCTCCATTTTTTGGAGCAGCTGCCATCATGGATAGAGCCGAGATATCCGCCATCCATTGTAGTGGGGTAACCCTACTAGGGTCCCAACATATTGCTAAGCCCCCTACAGTACCAATCGCCCCCACACACTGACATTGTCCTGCATTCCAAAATTTGTGCTGACAATCAAACATAGCTTCAATAGACAACTTAGTCTCCTGGATACAGAGGATATCCAGAGAGTGTTCCACAATCAACTTCTGCATAGCTTTTTGCTGGGGGAAACTATGCAGCCCCCTTACATTCCAAGAGAGCAAAATCATTGGGGGGATGGGGTGAAGAGCTAATCCAAGGTCCTGACCACACCAGATTCAACCAACAGATCCCCTGTAAGTTTTAATTTTTCCTGATCCTTCTTACGCCCCAGTCTAACTTGCGAGGAGAAAGATGCTTTCTTGAAAGGTATTTGTTGAAGGCCTAATGCTTCCGAGACCCCCTTATCTTTTCTGTGAGCCTCAGGATCCTTCACCATCTCAGCCCAGCTACCTTCATTAACTTGCTGCGCTAACACAATCTCCAGATTCCTATCCTCTTGCTCGTACCCAGTCTCCTGGCTTGGTTGACACACCATAACCTGGGGCTCATTAAGAATAGAAATTCTCTCCCCTCCCCCAGGGGGATCACCCATCTCATCAGGTGAAACGCCCTCTTCTATGGCCATGTTGTCCAATGCTTCAAAATGGTTAAAGCTCAATTCAATGGCCCGGTCTTGGTTCCTGCGCTTTTGCCCACATCCTTTGCCTTGGTGGTGCACTTGGACAAAGCCTTCCTTGTCAAGGTCCTTCATTTCATTTGCTCCCAAATTTGCCGAAGCTAGATTTAATTGAGCTTGCCTAGCAACAGGATGCCCAGACAGGCCAGCTGATGCTCCCAAGTGAGCCAAATGGTCTGGCTCCTTACCTGCAGCTGAGACAGGCCGTCTGAATTTCAATCCCTGAGGACACTGACGGTGTAGATGGCCATAGACATGGCAAATTCTGCAGTGGAATGGGATAGACTCATAGTCTACCTGTTGTATCCAAGATGAGGTCCCCATACAAATTTCCAACGATTCTGAGAGAGGATTGCTGAGATTGATTTCCACACAAATTCTAGCATAGGATATGAACTTCTTGTCTAAATACTGATGTGCAATAGCAATGGGTGTTCTCAGTAAAGCAGCTATCTACCTAAGGATGTCTTCTCTCCAAAATTCTAGGGGGAGTCTTGGGAGGCAGACCCAGACAGGGACTTGGTCAGGCAATTCCTCTGCCGAATTGAAGCCTAAGTGCCATGGTTTAATAAATAGGCCAATACGGTCATAAAAATAAGGTCCCCCTTCAAAAATTATGTTCCTATCAGAAATTAAGGAAAAATTGACCATGAAATAGCCATTTGCAGCTAGCATAACGTCTATCTCTCCTTCTATCTGCCAAGTGCACCTCATCCATGCTTCTAAGGTAGTCTGGGATATCCTAATACCCATAAACTTATAGATTAGGGCATGGGCAGACAGGTAATCTACTTCCTCCCTTACTGAGTCCTGAGGAACCACCAAAATAGGGTGCTCCTGGCTGCGTGGGAAGCAGCCATTAACCTTGGTCCCCTTGGGCCGGTCGCTGGAGTAAAACGCCTCCGCCCCCTGGTGCGTCACCTCCTTAGACAGCTTTCCTTTCGTCCCATCCTCGCCTAGGTCATCTGACGCCTTTCTGCTCTTCGCAGCCATGTACATAGTTGATTTATCACTCCATTATAGATTGGACCATATGATATTTATTAAATTTTTAGGTGACAATGAGTTTTTATTAAAATATATCCTAGGTAATGATCTAACCTTTCTAGTTAATAGGAAGCATCTAAAGAATTATTTTATGGTTGCTTCAACTAGGAGCAATTTGAAATGATTTTAAGTTTTGGTTTAATGGTATATCATATTTCCTACTTCCTTAGATAAGATTTTTTTTATTTCCTTGATTAATTTACCAATTTCCAAGATTAGGATTTTTGCTTTCCTAAATTTAAAATAAGGTCATCTTGACCACTTTTAAATAGTTTTCAAAAAACTACACAGGAGGTTAGTTATTAAAATTCATGAATGTTTATGGTTTTATCATCATGTATTTATATTTTAAAATCAAGGTATAGATCATAATTAGATAGAATTTTTTTTTATCTAAATCAAATAAGCTTATCAGATTACTAAAGGATACTTTGATGTTTTCATGTAAATTTTATAAATACCTTTAATTATGAAATATCAATTCCACATTACATGTTTATAATCTTGAGATATAATAAACTTTGAGAAATACAAAATATGAGTGAAATCTCAATTAAAATTCACTTGCACACACACATCCAATGGTGTTTCCTAACCCTTTTTCCAAGAGAAATATTTGTAAAAAAAAACTCATTGAAAGAGGGTGATTTGAGTAATCTATATCAGGTATATGGGTTCCTAGATAGAAATAAATCAATTCTTAGAGTGGAATCAAATGTATATCTTTTAGGGCTATGGGCACCTGTCTAGTATCAGATCAATGTCTGGCCTCCCATATATTTGTGTTTAAAATCTAAAATAAACTAAAAATTGTTTATCGAAAATATATTTAAGAATTTATCTCATATTTAATAAAAATATTACAAGGGGAAATTCCTTCACATAATCACACATGATATGAAAAGTGAAAAGGGTTTGTATGGTGCATAATTATGTTTAAGTCTTTTTTAATTATTTATTTGTTTATTTATTTCTTATAAAGATTAAAAATATTTATGATCATTAAATAATAATTTATGAGTTATTAAATACTTGAATATTTCCCATGGAGTTTACATTTGTTGTGAAAAACATGCCCGAATTTCAATATTTTAAATAGGGACCCATTTATTCTTTAAAATCGTATATTTGGTCCCTGTCATGATGTAAAATTAATTTAGGACCCAAATACACCAAATCCTATGTTTTTAAATTTTCTATTATTTCATTTATTTTTTCTTAAAACCATAATTAAAGTGAATTTGAATGTTGGTTTTGTTATAAATTGATTTATTCAACTACATATGTTAACTATTTTATTGCCAAGTCTATTGGGTTGGTTTATAAGTTATCATGAGGTTTCCCACATGTCATATATTCACTCAAAATAAAATGACAATTGATGTCTTTCCAAGATATAAATAGTACAGGGACTAATGAAAATTGGGTATTTAGACCCCTTTATTCATACTTTACATCAAGAGGATAGATTTAACATTACACACCTTTAACTACCTGTTATATGAGATTATTCCACATGTCTCTCTCTCTCTCTCAGTTCATTTTAGTTATTTGGTATAAAATATATGTCTTTTACACTCATGACAAAGTGACTGAGTGATATCATACTAAGTGTCTCCATCTCACTTCATCATAAGCCTTTGTTCAATGTTCAAAATCATGCATGCCTATAACTATGTGACTAAGTGATATTTCTCCACATGTCACCATATCACTCTATCACACACCTTGGTTTAAAAATATAATTTATGAATATTTTATACTAAGTGATTGAGATAGATCATTTGACATATCATCTCACAACATCGAGACCAATAGTAAAAAATGATTTATTATAAAAATTATGACTAAGGAAAAAAGTGAAAATCTACTACATGTCATCATTTGTACACTTAGTATCCACATATAATTTACATATGATTCCATTGTCATAATTTTACACATTTAGTATCTATGTTTCATTATTTTCATAGTCAACTACAATTATCAAGTCATGTGTCACCACCTCATAGTTTTGTACACTTACAAAGTTTAGAGACCCAAGAAAAAAATATAACCAAGTAATAAAATGAGATTATGCCAAATTTATTGTGGTGAAATAGTTAGGAATAACATAAATAAAACATGGAAACATGACCCATATACATTTACACTTATGGTAATTTCAAGCAACATAATATCACATTTTTCTCAGGACACAATCTAACATAATAGTGAATACACACAATGACATGGATCCGTGTGCAATTATTGTCTAATGGAGACAAAATCAGAAATTTGTCATGTATGCTCTCCAATATACATAGAGGCCAATATTATTAATGTCACATTCAACTATAGAATAAAATGGGAATATATTGTGACTAAGTGATGTAATGACAACTTAAAGGTAGATTGACATATTACAGCTAATAATGATGAGTAAGATGTTAAAAGATATGATAGGTTGACACATGTCAAAAAAATCCTCATTAAATCATGTGTCATAAAATCAAATTCAAAGTGGAAATATAGTTGACATGAACCGTTATGTTGAAATTAATTCTCATGAACAAGATTTTTAGTTATGATCTTGGTGCATATTTGCTTCACTCTAAGTAAAATTCAATGTCATTTACAAGATACTAACTTATGAATTGTGATTTATATCTCTCTAGTTTATTCAATCCCTAATTATAAAATTAAACACAAATCAAAATGAACTATAATGGAAGTTAAAAATATGAACTAACTCTATCATTGTTATGCTTTAGGACTAAGTAGGAATTCAAAGACAAAATTTGACTGGAATGCTCTACATAATGCCTTCCCTCACTAATAATCTATCCACATAGAATTATAATTAACTTAGAGATAATTTAATAAATAATAATTTACCTTCAATGAGAGAGAATACATGGAAGACTTACTCTCCATTAGAGTTGTTGGATTACACAAATTAGTATCCAAGCCTATGTTTTTTCCCTGTACAAATTATTTATTTAATTAATTTACTATGGGAACATGCATGGATGGCATATTTCATAAAAATAATTAAATTTCAATAGAATTTTAAATTGTTGTTAATTTTGATAAATACTATAGGTTTTCTACACCATACAATCTACAATAAACATGTAGTAAATAAATAGTTTAAGGATAATAGGGTTAAGGAGATAATGATTTTATGGGTAGAAGACCCTAAATATTTTGTCATGAAAATAAAATGTCAAAATTTCCACAAATTCAATAAATAGACTTCATATATCTCCATTAATTTCTCATGTTGATGAAGTTTGGGTTCCATTATTGTCCATAATCCTAGATGGCAAGGATATCCCTACATTAGGAGAGGTCATGAGCTATAATTTAAAGATTCATAGGGTCACTCATAATAGGATAGATAGTATATTTTACATGATTTAATATTTATTGGATGCCATTTATGCCAGTATGAGTTCTAATGGAATGTATCCCTAAGATCCAAGGGGAGAAAACACTTTTTTGATAACTTTGGCATCTATCACATTCAAAAATTCAATAATTTCATGAAAAATTATAGATACAATCTACCACATGGTATAAAAATTAATAAATTCACAAAACATGCCAAGGTTATTTGAATAAATTATAAGAACACTTAAATCATGATGGGATTACTAATATTACCCAGAACACATGATCATAAGAGTAGAAGGGACACTAGTTGCATCATTCTACATGCCTACACTAGTCTAATAAAAAAAGAATAATAAGAGATAGATTATCAATTATCTCAAAGTATTGATGGTAACTTAAAAATATCTAAGTTGGGAAAAATACAAAAGACACCTTTCATCATAGGTGTATAATAGTTCCAATACTAGGAGAAACTAGACAAGTCCTCTCACCACAGAGGCTCTTCCCATTTAGAATTGGCCAAGTTAAGATATTGGGACCTTGGGGGTGCTAACTTATAATATAAATATATTCCATGGTATTATTATAACCAATTACATCCATAAACTATATGAACATGATTGCATTTTTATTATTGTTTAGGATGACACCCAAGTATAGACTAAAATGAGGTATACATGAATAACTATGTAAGTTTCCCAAAGGATTAAATATGATCCCACTATTAGAAATATAGATGTATTTGAGATATAGAAGCTTGATAAGGAGGATGAGCTAAAATAAAAACATGAGCAATTAATGTAAATATTCTTCACAATCATTTCAAAATAGAGAGATGCAGAGTGACATGATCCTTTAATTAACATAGGGATTCCTCTATTTCTAAAGGTAATATTTGTTTTCACACCTATATTTATAGTCTAATAAACTCAAATTCTAGTAGTAAGTCATCCAACTCTTCCTCTTGAGCATACTACAATAAGGCCTCTTGTGGCCACTCAAGCCAAAAGGACCCTACCTAGAACTTGAAAAGATCCCAAGACCACATTAAAATAGAGGCAAATACAATGTCAAGGGTCATCATTGAACCTTGTATATTCAAACACATAGGTCTAGTCAGCAAAGGATGACTTATTAGGGTAAGATTTAACTAATGAACATTGAGAAGAAGTAGAGGAAGAGTATGTAAAAGGAGATCATATAACTAGCATATTTATAGAAGGTTCCTACATATCTAATCTTTGTAACTTCTAATCCTAGTCCTCCTACCACTTATGATACAAAAAAATTAGAAACAAGTTCAAATGACTCATACCCTATTGTTACTAAATAAATAATTAGGGAGTATAGTCCTATTGGTACCTCTTTTACTTCTGCTAGCATTCCAATTGTTTCATTCATTATTCCTATTATTGTTTCAACTTATCTAATGATTTTACCCACTATTAATTAAGATGAAATGACTTCAATAAATTTGGTGGTTGTTTTTATCATTTTGTCTAATGTTTATACTACTAATTTTCCTATAACCATAGCTCTTCATTTGACTATTTGGTTAGAAATATGTCCACTATTATGGACACTACATTTTCCCCTACCACATTCACACCAATCATGCATTTTTTCCAAAATATAAAATATATTTACATTACATAGCCTATTGTTTATTTTACTTCTGATTATATTTCACTAACAAGTCCATAATAGACATTATCATTTATCTTTTGAATCCCACTCTTGAAGATATATTCTCTTAATCTATCTTTAACACACACCCATTAAACATCCACTTATTCATTATCTAGGGTCACCACTACCTACAAGTATTGAAATATATTCTCATGTAGTCTCAATTATATAGGAGTTTACAAATTATAAAAAACATCCCACCTCATATCAAAGTTTTGGGAGAGAAAATGATTAGCCCACCATTTCTTACATCTCCACCTACTAAATTTTCAATGTCACCCCTTTCACAATACCTTTCCATTCTCATGCCACCATCGTAATCCACCTCATATTTTTTCATCTCATACACCCAAACAACCTCATTTGATAGATTAATTTTGACACCTTTATGGATGTAGCATCTACTGACGTAAACATTATTAAGGTAAATTATAGCCATTGTTTAAGAGTCTAAGATGAACATGGAATTTTTTGAGACTTGTAATTAGTTTAAAAGGGTTAAAAAGAGTAAGATATTAAGTGGATGGAATTAAATTAAATTTTACAGAGAAGAAGAGATATTTTCATTAACAAAGAAGAAGAAGAAAACCTAACCAGAAGAGCATAATTTATTTAAATAAGATAAAATATCTATGGTATATGAAACTAGCAGCATACCAAATATGATTTTATATTGGTTTCAATAAGAAAATTAAATATTATAATCTCATCACTGACTAGAATCCCCCAAATACATACTTGACAAGGTTTAGAATTCAGCCTAGTCTCAATATAAATTGGTGTTTTCCATACACAAGGAAAGAGCTTAGTACTACCCATGGTGGGGAAATTTTGTCAATTTTAGTGAATATTTGAATATTTTAGATTCCAAAGTATACCATATTATTAAGGTAATAAGGGAAAAATCAAACCCAGACCTAAATTTACTAGCACTGACATATATTAACTTGGCCAAAACTTATGTAAGTGAAAAAATAGAGGATTTTCTTGAATCGCACAATTAGATGAAGGAGATGGTTTAAAAACTAGTAATTCAATGGGCTAAGATAATTGAAATACTAAATGACATGCTTATCCCTAACATATATATAATGCATTGTTAGATTATAATTCAATCCTCTTTTGAAACAATTCTCCATATGTTTGTAGATAAATTCAAAGCAATGATTTATAGTATTCATCCTAGAGGTGGTGATTAGATTGTCTAGTTAATCAAAATTTAAAAAGGGAAACATGATCAATCTCAATAACTTATTTATTCTCTCCAAGACTCATTAATTATAAAAAAAAAAATGTTAGGCAAGATTCCTATTTTGTTCAAAAATTCATATTATCAATTTTTTTTATCGTTAACCCATGCTTCATGGCATGCTCAACAACATATATAATTAATAAATAATAACTACAATTGGCTACTCAATCAGGAGCTTCATCATCACAAGTTCAACCATATATAAATGTAACAACTACTCTAACATATACTTTAGTTCACACTTTAATGGGTCCTATGTATTATCATATTGACTTTAATTTAGCTACCCTACATACTCAAATGGTTTTTCCCCAAATGAAAAGTTTAGTTTCATTAATTAACTCCATAATGATTAGTTCAAAAATAATTGCTACTACATGATTAGGCTCTATTTTGATTCTAATTAGTTAAATTATTTTAATTTAAGTCTCATATATTTATAGTATTATTATATACAACAATGTCAATCATGTACTATAAATTGGTTTTTGTCCAATTTTAGTTAGATATTTATATATTTCTTGTTTATCAACAAATCTTATTATACATGAAATTTTTTTGGCTAAATTAAAAAATTTATCTTATTTATATATTTTGTATAAAATATGAAATGAATTTTGAATATGAGGTTATTACCATCCAAATATATATACATGTCTCACATTCATTATAAAGAGAGTAAAATTTTGGAAAAACAATGCAATTTATAAAGTTTTGCAATTGCCCTATAAATTTGTGATTATTTGTCTTCTCTTCCAAATCTTTATGATTTACTTGAGTAATTTCCATTAACTTGAAAACATTGTATGAAGTTTAGGCATGTATATTAAATTTCAATTGCTAGATTGAACTATGTGTTAATATTATAATATAGTTGGATATAGATAATATTTTTAATCTTGTTATTAATTTTATTATGCTTAGAAATTGAGTCTTGACATTATCTCTAATTATGATCATTGGGTTATGATGAAAACTATTTCCTTTAACTCTTCATTGTGTTTTTTGTACTTTGTGCTTACAACTAACTTTTATAAAACATTAGTTTTTGGAACATGTTCAACCTACTATAGTATGTCAACTTTGAAAGGTTTAATCTTCAATTTTAACCATAGGACCCATTTTTTTTTTGCCCTACTTTTCCCTTTTTATCTTTTTACCAAATCCACCTTAAGTTAGACTACCCATCCATTATAGGTTAACTTTTAGAGTATTTAGTTTATATGTTAGACATCCATCATATCTGAACTAGTGAGGTGAAAAAAAACTATGCCTATTACTATTACACCACATGGTTATTTACAAAACCAAATACCCATAACTCATACCTTGGAGTGATTTCTCACCGGTCTTAAAACAAGAGGGTCTTTCCCATAAGGATATTTTGTGTGCATATAACCCTAATAAATAGTATTAATTGGAAAGGAAGGTCACATAACCATCAAAAGGTATAGTCCTTAAGGATATAATTAAAAATATTGTTTGGTAACTTATCATTAGAGGAATAATCTAAGCATGCTACATGGAATATTTATAACCACTCAAATTAGGAAATAAAGTTTCAAGCCATGCTCAGACACTACCAGTGAATCTCAAACCCTTAAGGTGATCGATACTATTAGGTTTTACTAGTAATGTTAGAGTTGACTATGTTACTTTATGATGTCTCAAACCATTGTGATTTCACCTGTATATGTGTATTGTGTTTACACTTACCCTCATTCATATGTGCTAATATTTATTTTCTTCCCATTCTTTTGAAACCATAACTACATTGTTTACATGTGATTACTTCTGAAAATAGAGTTAGAAAGTTGGTTTGGATAGCCCTAACAATAACCTATTGAGCGATTAATAATTACCTAAATTATAATACTCTTAAGATGGATCAAACCACACTTATTTATCCTACCTAGGTCTAGGTACACTATTTTGATCATGATAAAATTCAATATAATGTTTGTCTTTAAATACTTGACAACATAAAACTTTGAGTTGTGTTTGTATTAAGGCTTAGATCTAGCACTATAATTCTAAGGGGTTTCAATATATTTATACCTTTTTTATAATGTCTCAAGATATTACCAATGGATTTATGAAGATTTTTATTAAATTCCATAATGATTTTTATATGAGTATGACCTTAGGATTTATTTTTATTAATAATTGACTCTTTTATATTTTTTGCTATGACCAACCTAATAGAGATACCCTAATTTTAAATATATATATATATATATATATATATATATATATATTGAAAACTATTAATAGATGAGAACACCTACACCAAACCATAATGTTAGGAATATATAATGTAGAGAAATATTAATGAAATAAAGACATAATACAAGAGAAACATATATTTAATGTGGTTCATCCAATATGGGCTATGCCCACATCTAAATAGCTAGTTTTTCTCTTATTCAATCCAAAAAAATGAAGGGATAAACCTAAAATACATCCATTTCAATCTTTTCTTCACTCACACATAATGCACTATCATGATTAAAATGCCCTAATATCAAAGGAGGGTTACATATTATGGGAAAAAAATTACCAACATAATTTCTACCATTAGATTTATGACCTAATAGTGAGCAGTCTATAGTTACTAAAAAATTACAATAAGTTATAATGTATTTTTGATATAAAAAAATTATGCCCCCCCCTTAGACCCCCATGGTGACCATAGTGGGGGTTCAATCCTCCCCCCACACCCCTTGTCAAAAATTGGTTTTTCTAATAAGATCAAGCTCCACCATCCAACACATAACTACATGACTTATGATTATGGAGTTTTGTTTCATAGACGATGGTGATATTGAATATTTGTATTTGTAAATTGGGATATCCAAGATAATAAGTGTTTATAAGGATAATTTAAAGTTTACACAAGATTCCAATGTGTAAGCAAAGTCCAAATATGTCAAAGTGTACCAAATTTGATGATTCCAAGTGTTTAATAGAGAATTTAGGTGTGTACATTTTACATTGGTGAGGTTAAATGACATGATAATAAATTTATAATGACCATAATGAGTATGTAAGGATATATTACGAATATATTCTTCCATGATGTGGATATAATGATAGATATAATTTCCCAAAAGTGGTAATTAGATGTTAAGAGTGTATCTTGAGTTATCATATTCCTAACTTAGCCCTAGACTTATCATAGATATTTAGACACACTTTTATAATCATTAAGTAGATCGATATCACTTATAATTAGCCAAAACATAGTCCCAGTACTATCTTCTTATATCCCAATGCAATTTTTTCAATTGTCTATGAAGTGGACATTAGCACCACATTTGGGACACTACATCCACATGGTGCTAGTGTCCCCAACTAGGTGCTATTGTATTTATCCCTAACTCTTCCCAATAGATAATTTTTCAAATGTGTTTCCCTCCTAAGGTTAGCCTAACCATATTTTTTTATACACACAAGATACAGATCTCTATAAATATAATTCTAATTGACCTCTATTCATTAGATTGAAAATAAATGCAAAATCACATTTAGACCAAAGACAAGTTAAGAAAAAATAAGTATTTTAATCTCCATTCTACCCTACCTCTACATACTACCATGTACATCAACCCTAATCCCATATTTCAAACATTCAAAGCTCAAACGCATTCAAAGAATCTAGGTCCACTCTCATTATAGCATTCACTTACACTCACATCAAGTATAAGGTGGAAAAACTACATCAGGATTGATCCCTCTTCAAAGTATTGGTATTTAGGAAACTCTCTTCATAATAGGGTGTTGATGATGTCCTACCTATCCTACTAATAAACACATAATTATTAATCATGACATACTTATAATTAAGATTACAGGTTGCACATTAAATCAAGTTTTATAGGCATAATATAGAGCTCCAAGTTTCATATGCATAAGAATAGGACCTAAAAACAAAGGTATAGGTACTCTGAAAAAATAAGAATAGTCCCACAAAGGGCACACTAGTTCCACTTAAAGGACTAAACCAACATGGTGTCACTATCCAGGTGGGGTGCTACTATCTAGTGAGAAAATAGATCTTATAATCCTATTTATGATACTCATAATTATCTGATATTCATTTTTTAGAACCCAGACCATCTACAATAGTCAGTTTTTGGAAAATTTTCTATTTAAGCCTATTTATTACTATTTTTAGAAATTCAAAGGAGGTCAAAATATATAAAAATAAGTGCTTAATTATTTCATATTATTTGACTGATTTATACATCTCATCCCTTTAATCTAAACATAATATTTACATAGTTAAACCCTAAAAGGTTAAATCATTTGGTGAACTGACTTACTTTGAACATTACTTAAAACCCTAGTTTTGCCTAAGCTTTATATTTTTTACTTTTTTATACACCAAATTACGGTTGCAAATTCCTATTTTCTAATTTTTTTATGCATAACCTATACCATCTAATCATTACCACATTAGGGTGTCATTTATTTAAATTGTATTTAACTCATTATTTAACTTACCTTAATTCTAAACCCTATCAGTACCAAACCCTAGGGTCTATATCTCAAGAATTTAAATTTTTGATACACATTTATTCTCTAATCATTATCATAATGACAAAAGAAATTAATCCATTTTTATTTCAAACTTTAATACCTTAATTTTCATGAGTATTGCCTTTAATTTAGAATGAACTCAAAAAATAAATTAGCACATGTATATATGATGCTTATTATCAAATGTAATATCTTTCATATTTCATAGCATTTTATATTTTTTCTATATGCAATAAAATTAAGACATTATTCTTTAATCACGTAGACATATGTATGCATGATTATTCATATTGACAAAAACATTTTTCATGTTGCATTATCTATTTCACATGTTATCTTTATTTTATGTGAAATACACTTTGAATAATATTCTTCCAATACAAATAACTTGTTAAATCAAATAATAGTTATACTACATAAATTCAATCAAACTCCCTTAAATGTATTTTTCTCTTTGGTTCATTCTCATTCCTTTCCCATCTTTCCTAAACATATAGAAACATCATTTTTATATATTGTCTCACCTTATTATCGATCAAAAAAATCCAAAAAACATCATACATCTACTTTTATCTCTATGTTCTTGGTAGACACTATAGTCTAGGTTATGATGTCCTCATGTGGTCCTAAAACTTGACAAGTTTATAAAACCTATGACTATAGATTTATAGATCAAATCATTAATCCTTCAAGTACAATTTCCATTTTAGATATTTTATATCACTCTAACACATACAATGGTATTTTTTATGTGTCACTTTATGGCACTCAAGTACCTCAAACATCTGATCCCACCTATGTGGATTTTATTATCAACACTATGAAATGGAAAGAACGTATTTCTTTTAAAAGAGAGTACCTTCCACCTCATCATATCATATATATAGACCTACCTCTCTATATTGATTTACTAATTAATGAGGTAGGTGTTAAATGATTTCTAGTTCACAATGGATCATGGTTGAACATTTGCAATATTGATTTTCTATTTTGTCTTAACATCCATGTTATACATTTTTATCCTTCTGATATGAGCATCTGAGGGTTTGATAACATTTCATAGAAATATTAGGGTCAAATCACATTAAAAATTACCCTCAGACCTTGAACACTACCTAAAACATGCCAAGTTATGTCAAATGACATCAATTATAATATCTTGCTAGGTCAACTATGGATCCACACTATGCATACAGTTTCATCAATGTTACATGGATGTTTAAAACTTAGCTATAGATGCAGTACACACACACACACACACACACACACACACACACACACACACACACACACACACACATGCCCTATGGATAAATAACCATTTAAACATTTTCAACATATATATCCTTCACATAACTATCTTCCACACATGGATTTTTCTACTACACCACCCCAGGATATAATTAAAAAGATGCATACAACTCCACTAGTTATTTATAGTACACACAACAATAAATTTACTTTACCTTTTTCATTATGATATTTTCAAAATATGGGTTACACAAGTTAAGGCCTTGGTAAGCATGACTAGGGAATCCTAAATCTCATTTAAGCATATGATCAATAGGGAAAGCAAGGATTTGGATATCAAAATGATACATCTAATTCCAAATCCTTACACAATGCTTCTCAAGACATCACATTTTGCCCACTTGTTTCATGAGCAGAGGATATATAGTGAACCATGTTTATACATTTTTAATCATATACCCTAACCTCATCAATGACAAAGTTTTAACATATCTACCAATCCCTTATGAATTCACTAATGGTGAATATTTATTATAAATTTTGGGTGTATATGAGGATATCCCTTCCTTTTATCATAATAATAGGTTTCCTCATTCCAAAAGTGCCCAACAATACTTGGTGAGTGTTTAGATGATTTGGATCATATGTTACCTATCACAAATGATAAAATCCCTATAACACCATATACCTTAGATCAATCCATGTTACTCAATGAACAAATAATCAAATTTAATAATGGCACCAAAACCAATCCTTGCATCATACTCTTGGCTACCACATTACATAAATCAGAAGACACAGACACTCATCAAATTTTAACTAATTTTCCTAAATTATTTACATGGGTTATTTAGATATTCCTAGAATTAATACCTCAATTATAGTACATAGAATTACATTAGAACCTGATGTCAAACTAGTAAATCAAAATATTCATCCTATAATGGCTCTCCTTGTCAAAGATGAGATCTAGAAATTTTTAGATGCTAGTTTCATTTGACCAGTCACCCATACACACATCTAAATTGTTTACCAATATTTTTCTAGATGTAAAACCTAATAGATAAATCTGATGTTGTTGTGACTCTAGAGACCTCAATAAATCATGTCCTAAAGATGAGTTCCCTTTACCAAACATTGATATGATAGTCAATTGTGTAGTTAGATATAATATGCTCTCCCTTATGGATGGTTTTGATGGGTATAATCAAATAAATATCACCAAATAAGATCAAGAAAATACTTATTTCATAACACCATGGGGTGCCTTTTATTATATAGTCATGTCATTTAGATTAAGGAATGTTGGTGCAACTTACCAATGCATTATGATGCATATTTTTCATGACCTCATTCATAATATAGTTGAAGATTATGTTTATGATTTTTTTTCAAATTCAAAAGAGAAATAACATAATGTAATTGATTTATGGTAAATTTTTAAAGGACTCAAAAAATATAATATTTGACTCAACCCTAAGAAATGTTTCTTTGGAATTTTTTGAGG
This sequence comes from Torreya grandis, assembly GCA_037957365.1. Lineage (NCBI taxonomy): Eukaryota > Viridiplantae > Streptophyta > Pinopsida > Cupressales > Taxaceae > Torreya > Torreya grandis. The sequence continues at coordinate 3,589,279 of JARHVA010001186.1, forward strand.
GAAAAGTTTTAGGATTCATTATATCTCAATGAAACATAGAATTTGACCCTAATAAAGTTAAATTAATCATGTATATGCCTCCTCCAACTAATCTAAAATAAATTTGATCCCTCTATGGGAAAATTTAGGCAATTCATCAATTTATGGGTTAACTTGAATATAAAACCCAATCATTCACTACACTACTTTAAAAAGATGTGTAATTTGAGTGGGACCTCACATTTCAAGAGAGATTAGATATACTTAATAAATACTTTGTCAACCCTCCCATCTTGGTTCCATATATACTTGGTAAACCACTCATACTTTTCCTGTCTATGACAAATCATGCACTAGGAGAACTCCTAGCATAACATAATGCCCAACATAATAAAGAGAAATTTACTACATCAGTTGCACACTAATTGACTATGAGTGAAATTATCTATAAATTAAAAAACTATGATTAGCACTAGTACTCGCTACTTAGAAACTTCATCATTACATGATTAACAATGAAACATAGATCATTACCAAGGTTGATCCATTAAAATTCCTCATGTCAAAACCACATATATTGGTTCATATTGTTGAATGGTTATGTTACTTACAAAATTTGATCTCAAAATAATATTTTAAAAAATGATAAAAAGACAAATAATCACAAACCAAGTGGAATCATATCTATTATTGGATACAAATCTTATTAACTATGATTTTAGAGATGATTTTATGGCATATAATACCATTGTAGATACATGGATAATGTTATTTGATGGTTCTAGATGTGCATCAAGTGCTATTACTATAATTTTTTTCATCAATCCTTTGGGACACATGGTACCTCTTGCATACTAACTTAATTTTTTATGTACCAATAATATCACATAATATGAAGCTCTCATCTTAAGCCTTTAAGTAACTCAAGCTCTCAAGATAAAATCAATAAAAGTATATGGGGACTCCCAGTTAATTGTCAATAAAGTCACAAATGTTTACCAAAAAAAATAAGAACACTTGATTCATTATAAGGACATGGATCAATATCTATGCACTTAGTTTGATTATTTCTCTATCAATAACATCCCACACAAAGATAATCAACATTTTGATGCAATAACAAGTTTTTCATCATTGATCCTTATATAAATATATGTAGAACAAACACTATTCATAATTAAATGATTACAATCTTAATCAGTGTCCTATGTGGACCTTATCACTCTAACAATCCTAGTCACTATGTGGAGTTTAACACCATCTGAATGGTTATCAAATATATACAAAATTTTGAATAAATCTATCATACTAGATAATTTTAGAAATAATGAAATCAAAAATTGCAATGAAATTCTCTTCAATATGTCATCATTGGTAGTGATTTATTTGAAATATATTTTGAAGGACACTTACTCTGATGTTTAACAGTTGAGGAAGCTAAAATGGCTATTAAACAGTTACACAATAATAAATGTGGTGGTAATTTTAGTGGTAAGTAAATTTCTCACAAGTTACTTAGACAAGGTTAATATTATCCAACTATAGAACAATAATGTCAAGAGTATTCAAAATTATGTGACAAATGTTAATGCCATGAAAACTTACACCATGTACCTTCATAATGGATTTAATGTATCATATCACCATAGCCATTCATGTTATGGGTATTCGATCTAATTAGTGAGATAAACCCAAAATTTATAAGAGGCCAAAAATTCATTATCACAATAAAAAAAAAATTATGAAGTGGGTAGAAGCAATTCCATTACAATCAACAAAGGGGGAGGATATTTGTCATTTTTTCATGACCAATAATATTTCTAGCTTTGGTCTCCCAACAACCATAATTATAGATAATAAACATCTTTCAATAAAAAAATATTGAAAAAGTTTTGTGCCAAATATAAAATCTAACACTACACCATACTATGCACTAGGTAATGGTCAAGCAGAGGCAATGAATAAAATGATCAACAACATTCTCAAAAAAATAGTCACCAAATTTGTTTGAATGACATAATCAAATAATATATACACTTTAATATTACCACACCAATATATGTAAACAAAAAAGAGCTACTCCTTATTCACTCATATATGGCATAAAATCTGTTATTCCATTAGAATTATAAATCCTGTCTTTATGGGTATCTTTAAAATAAATCATCATAGATGACTAGTATAGAGAAAGATGTCTCCACAAACTAGAATAGTTTGATCATACATGTATCCAAGCCATATAATATCTCATATCTTATCAAAATTGAATCCATAGAACCTATAATAATAGAGTCCACAATAGGGAATTCAAAATTAATGATCTGGTATTGAAAGAAAATCTCAGAAATGTCAACACCAAAGAAGAAAATAAAGGATAGTTTAAACCAAATTGACTCAGACCATACATCATCAAAAAATAATATTATCCTAGAAGTATATCATTTAGCTTCAATATATGGAAAGTTAGTTCAAAATCCATTGAACATCATGTATCTAAGGAGATTCTACATATAAATAATGAACTCTTCATTGTAATTTTAATTATACACACTTCCTATTCTCTCTTGATCCTTATACATAGTTTATTTTCATTTAATTGTATATAGTTTATACTTATAAAGTCCAAAAATAATATAACATGTCAAAATAAAAAAACATTCAGATATTTTAAAACATAAAATTTACAAATTATATGCATTGATATGCTTAGATTTCTATTCCTTGCCATATATTGCATATTTATAGCTATCCAAGTATAGTTAGTTTTATCATACACATATGATTCACTTTTTCTTATAAAGTTCTTACATATTCTAGATAGGACTCTAGTCCACTAAACTAATCTAGACTAGCTATCATCTACCCATAGGTGGAATATACATGGATCCAAGTTTATACATTTGATACATCCACCCACTCAGGGCATCTCATACATGGTTTATACTACTAGGTTCTATCCTTATATTTTGTACATTAAAATTTATGCATTAACACATCATAGTATTGATTATTATTATTCATTTCTTAGATTTTGTACTGACTATCACTAGTTAAAATCAATATATATGCATTCTCGCATCTACATAGATTTTTAATACACAATTGTAAATGATTCTATTTCTAGTTCTTAAATTAGACTTGATTGTGTTTCTTATGATTCTTCCATCTTTGAGGGAATTTGAATATGCCATTATTCTTTGGATCTATGTTACTTTTCTATTTGTATTTTTTGACATGCACCCATGTCCCTTATGTGTAATTTCTTGTTTTTTTATTTTTAAACATTTGAACATGCCATTCTATGTGGATCTATGAAAAGTTACTTGTTGCTTACATTTGTGGACATTTGAACATGTACTTGTATGCTTTCATTCTTAGATATAGTAACATGTTCCCATGTCCCTTGTATTATGGTCCCTTGTCCTACCTTTGTGTACTTCATGTGCTTGTATGTTTACTTATTTATATGCTTATACACAATGACACTTGTATTCTCTTATTACACACTCACCATTTTTTAATGTCAATCAGGATCTCATGCATTTACCCTTCCTACTTGGGTGTTGTGATGGACATCATGCCCCATCTTGTAAGGTAGTTACTCAAATTTATTGTTATACACATTGATTACATCTATATTAACATATTTTTGCAATGCTAAATTAAGAGATACATATTACATTACTTACTCATGCTCAAATACATTTACATTATTAGGTTATGTTTGTACATTATATTAGAATATCATGAACATGCTTTGACTAACATATTTTATAAATATACTTCTTTAGAGGCTAGTAAATGTATATATTTCACAACTAAACTCAAAATATGTGGCATTCACAAGGGTTTATCATAGAGTTTAAGCTCCTATATTTATATTCATAGATACTTTTCAACACACAAGCTTAGGTTTATACATTAGACTTTGGGTAGACATAGGAAAAAATAGAGACTCAGACAACATTTTAGATCACCCAAATTTTAGAGTAGGTAGACATTAGTGCTTAGATTGGGAAACTATCACCATAGGGTGAGATTGTCTACTATAGGATATTATTTTATAGTAACCCCAACTTTGAGACAATCTAGATCATTTAGACTAATACACCAAGTATAATATATATTTACATAGATACTGTCATAGGTTTGATAGTTATGTTTAGACTTTGCTCAGATACACTCATGTTAGCTTAAATTCATACCAGATGATTAGATTTGGGGGCATCATGTGAAAAATATTCACTTTCATATTCATTTTAGTTACATAGATTTAGTTATTACATAATTCAGATTCAGTATAGTTAGATACCAAATTGGGGGCATGTAAATAGCACATAAGTCCATATACTTAGTTAAACATAGGTTGATAAGATGGAATGAAGAACTCCAAGTCATTCTCTATGATGTATATACTTGCTATCAAATTCTAGGTTGTCACTAGATTCATGCCTCATTCAATTTGTAATGGTTGGCATTCTTGAGTGGCCCAGAGCCACCTAATATACCCGAGTAGCCATGGAGTTGAGATAAATAATTATATTTACTCAGTTAGATACTTTTAATCACTTTATATAGTTCAAATATAGATGCATCTACTTCATATGTGTGGTAAATGATGGATTCATGGCCTACTTGAGTTCTTGATCCACCCACATGAGAGGGTTAAACACACTTACATTCTTATCTAGGATATTCACAAATTGGGATCCACCAATTAGGATGTTGATGATTGAAATTGTCACATCAATGAATCATCCCTTTCACCTATCATGAAGGTTAAGGTGAAATTGTACTAGTCTAATAGGTCAAAAAAGATCTAAAATGTGTGCAAGGGGTTTTAAATGTTCTGATAAATAAAAATTACACCAAATACTAAACCATACTTCATCATGATTTTAGAAACCAATTATTATCTTTAATTTTGAAGGAAATAGATGTGAATATATAATCAATCCTATCCGAGAAATAAGATCTATGATTAATATAATCTCTTGAAGGAAATATTTTTGTTCCTTATAAATATTTTTGTTTCATTCAAATGCCTTTAAATATTCACATTCCACTTATAGAATATATAAAAAAAAAGAAACACAAAGACCCAAAAGATAAAAAATATATATTATAATGAATGTAAAAAAAGGAAATCAAAATAACAACTAACATAATCACAAAAAACTAAATCTAAAATAATAAACAACTAAATTAGAAACTAAAACTAACTTAACTCTAAACCTAAAACTGAAATACATTTAGAAATAAACTAAACTAAAATATTTAACAATCTAATAAGACTTAATTTACTCTAATGGAAAATGAAAACTATAATAAAAACTAACTCTATTCTAATAATTAAGCTAAGACTAAACAAAAATAAGAAATAAATGAATAAATTAGAAAATAAAACTCAAGATCTAAACTAAAATAAATAAACTTATTAGATAAATATAACTATTTAAGAAAAATACTAAAACTTTAAGAAACACAATAATCTGGATTAACCAAAGATTAAATTAATAAAAGAAACTAATTAATATAAATTAAAACTAATTACTAAATTAAATAATAAACTAATTGACTAAACAAAAATATATAAAATGAAATGAAAATAAAGATTGTGAGTCTTCAGAAAAGAGTCATCTTAGTGAAGATGAAGTAAATTTTATTATGAAATAGTATTCTTAGTATATATATCCTTGATATAAAAACCAATACAATCTAAATGGATAAAAAACATTTTGCATACAACTAATTATTCATCAATATTCAGGGCAAGTATTTTAGATTATGTTCATATGACTGAAAATTTTCAATCATCATAAAATATTAAACCTAACAACTTTTAGATAATCAATTTATAAAATAAATAATGAAACATGAATATACATGTTCTAATTAAGTGTATTACTTAACCATGAAAAAATATTTCCTTGATATATCTACAAAAGTTAATTTATCTTAGAGATGTTGCACAAAAAAGAGTATTATGATTAACTTTCAAGTAAATCAGAGTCTTCAAAAATATGTGTAATGTTCCTCCTTCCTCATATGTCACTTTGATATTATTTTATAATCCCTTTCTCAAGATATGGTTGAGGGATAAGTTATAACTAACTTTAGTTAGTTATGAGTTAAGTCCTAATTGATTTAAATTAATTCAATTAAATTTCAATTTAACTTATCTTAATGTAAGACTTTTAGAATAATTTTTAAGATCAAAATAAATATTAATAGATCAAGGTGACATACTCTAATCGGGTGGGGGCCCTTAGACATCAAAATATTTAAATAAATCTATTATGCAAAAACATTTAAAAATAACATATTTTATTTGAATGAAAATTACTACATCTAACATTTAACCATATGCATTATCCATAAGTTCATATGTTTCACATCATGTGTGTGTGTGTGTGTGTGTGTGTGTGTGTGTGTGTGTGTGTGTGTGTGTGTGTGTGTGTGTGTGTGTGTGTGTGTGTGCATGCGCGTGCATGCATGAATTCATTCTTTTGATTTTAATTTAAAATATAATCAATATTTTTTACTTCATATTTTATATCATAAATGAAAATTTATTTCTACATGTTTCATTTTAGGTTTTCATAGAGCAAGGCTTAACACTCAACACCTACCTAGACACACTAACCATAGTTACACATATGTATCACCTTATATACCTTTAATACACACACACACACACACACACATGTATATATATACAAATATATATATATATACATATATATATATATATACATATATATATATGTATACATGTATATATATACATGTATATATGTATATATATATATATATATATATATATATATATACATATATACATATATGTATGTATATATATATGTATGTATATATATATACATATATATATATATATGTATGTATATATATATGTATACATATATATATATATATATACATATATAGATATATATATACATATATATATATATATACATATACATATATATATACATATATATACATACATACATACATACATACATACATACATACATACATACATACATACATACATATATATATATATATACATATATATATATATATATATATATATATATATATATATATATATATATATATAATCTAAAATGTTTTCAACCACTTTCAAACCATTATCAAAATAAACTTTTTAATAGTATTAAAACATATAAAGTATCTTAAAATGTGTCAAAAAAGTAGAACTAAAAATCACTCCAAATCCTATTGCTCATAAAAATCTAAAAGCATTTATATCAATGGATATCCTTTGTTAGTCAAATACTTTGTATAACTCATGGTTATTGTAGGTAACTTAATCAACTTGACATACTCTTCATTATCTTCATCATCCACTTCCAGCATAACTTTTTTTAACCATTTTGGTAATGGTTGGTGACATTGAGGGACTTATCTCTTGTAATTTATGGTTAAGAGGAATTGATCTTTCTTCATCTAGAAAATGATGAGGTAAATATTCAAGATTTAATTTTGAACAAGTTTCAATCAGATTCACAACTTAAGGAGATGGAATTTTTTAGTTAAGAGGAACTGAAGAATGAGAATGCAATTTAGTAACTTGTTATAAATAATTTTTAGGTAATAGATGATGGTGTTGTGGAGAGTTATGAGAAACTAAATTATTCTCAGTTTGAAGAGATATTTACCTACACTAAGTTAAACCACTTGAATTATCACATTTGTGAGGATTTCTCCAATATGGTCTTCTCAATCCTTGATTTCCTTGAGTGTTTACAGGATTAAATGGAAAAGCTTCAATAACATCCTAAAAAGTAGGATCTGAGGCATCAAAATGAATGGGAATCTATGTTCTTATATTAAAGGCTCTAGGTAAATTCCTACCAAGCCTTCTACCCCTAAATACTAGCCTCTAGAAGTAAATCTGTGAGAAGATGAATCTTCTCTATTCCAAGTTTGATCATTCCTCCATACATTACCATGGGAATTATTAGAGTTATGAGGTGTCCACCTTGACATTTTTTGAAATATAAAACAAATCAAAACCTCTATTGCTTTCTTATAATGAAACTATTCTCAACCATATATTAAATCTATATAAAGCCATATCATAAATTTTAATAAATATATTGAATTATAAAACATCATCTCATCAACAAAGTCTGAATAAATAACATTATTATGATAGATTACCAAGGATTTTCTCATGAAAAAAAAAATGTAAAAACCATTTGAATAAATAAAACATGCTCAAGATCTCATTGATTTCCTTATAAATTGATATTAAAGTAATATTGTCGACTATTATAATAAAAACATTCAAATTTGTATCTTTGAATTTGACTGTGAATGTCAAAACAATCTGATGCATAACCTTGTCTAAATGAGTAAAAATAACCTCCTTGTATTCATGTAAAAAAAATAACTAGGCCAAACAATAATTTTCCTCATCCTAGAAAATTTCAAAGTTTGAAAACTAAAACATTGAATAGAAAATATATCTCATATCAAAACTTTCATACTTGAAAATACAACAATCATCAAATATTTTATGTGTGTGTTTTCCAACAAATAATAGTTTACCATCTTCAATCTATACATAGAAATAATCGACTTATAACTAAAAACAAAAGGTCTCATGTAAACCCATTTTCCATATTTATTCCCAAATGAGCCAAAAATAATTATCATAACTCAAAATTGAGAATCGAAAACTCTTCTAAAATAAAATAACATTTAGCCCTCAATTGACATGTCTATCTCCCATAAACGTTTCCAAAAACACTAGATAGTAACCTCATAATATCAAAACCATTTTCAGGTTAAAATCTAACTTATTCATGCATCATGCCTTTATCATATCAATTTCCATCTAAAATTTTCCAACCAAACCAAAAGAATATACCACATCTAAACAATAAATAACATATGACATGTATTTTTTATTTGGTATCTACTTTCTATATTTATTTATATAACTAGCCAAATAGAAACCAAATCCCAACACTAACCAAAATAAAATCAACAAATGGCTTTCAAATAAAAATACTATTATTATTTGAAACCAATACATATAGATAACCCTTTTATATTGAAAACCCATCACACCTATAATATTAACTTTCCAAAAACCTCAATATCAATAAGAAAAGACATGTACTTCCCAAATATTACCTCATATTCACCAATAATCAACTAAAACCAAAAAAATTCCAACATGAAATGACTATAACTAAAACCCATCAAGGCTTGACTAACTCAAAACCAATTAAACCATTACATGTACTACATGTATATGTATTATTTCAAAAGACAAAAAAAATGATACACTACCAAAATTTGTATCTTTTTCCTGATGAAATCACAACCAAATACATACTTTAAACAAAAAACATCACAAACAATGAATGAAGACATATAACCAATTCAAACCTAAAAACTTAAGAGATGAAAATTGTGCAACCCAAAACATTCCAAAAAAATACATGAATCAAAATCCATATATTTTCATTATCAATTATATTTCAATAATGCATGTTAATTAACTTTAAATGATTCAATATTTCATGTATATCAAAGAGGCTTTTAAACTTAACTCTATTCTTAAGATACCAAAATCAAAATCTAAAACTCGTCTACAACTCTACAATCTTCTTCATTTTTCTTTACTTCCATAATTTCACTTTTGTAGCAAGCTTATCCAAAATGATGGTTACCAACACAAAATTACCATTTGTATAGTCTAAGATCCACAATGACTAACCTTTCTACATGTTTCAATCACATTGGATACCAAACTATCAATAATTTATTTCCAAATTTATCTAACTCCTTTGGTGACCCTAATAAAATTTAAACATGACTAGTATTGATACCAAATTCATTACTAAAACCCTTCAACCAATGCATGTACCCCAAATTTTATTACCATAAATTTTAGTATCTAAACAATCTCCAATGTAATCCCTATAATCTCAATGCAATAAATCCACATAAAATACATCTAAATCATATCAAGATATTATTTCAAACCCCATAATCAACACTAATCACCTAAGCCACTTAGGTTCCATTTTACCACCCAAATTTTTTATTAATATTGCTACTTGGATCAAATAATATTCATCCTTTAGTTATTAGGTTAGAATACACATGTATTTGAACCTTTAACATGAAATTATCTTGACCAAAAATTTGAATGGGTCCTAGTGTTAATACTTTAGAATCAACCTTTAGGTCTTAGGATATAAAATCATTAGGTTTAGCAATAGTTCAGATTTAAAACATTTTAAAGTTATATGCTTGATCAAATATACATTATAACTTCAAATATGATAAAAATAATTCTAACACAAACCTTTCATATGTAACCTTCATGATCTGAATTATCATTTTATTAATGAATATGTGCATCAAACCATAAATTCTCAAAATTTGGCCATTAGGATTGTATTCACATGATCCACATGATTGAATAATTATTTCCCTACCAATTCCTATACATGCTTAATAGTTTCATTAAATCCATTGTATGATATTAAAACCAATTATAATGAAGAGTAATAATTTCACTAAATGCAAAATTAATAATAAGCATTAATCATAATAAACTATATTCAAATGATGTAATAAACTGAGACCCCTAGTTACCAATTTTAGATGTTATGATAAAAGTCATCAATATGATAATGTCACATCCCCATTTATCTCTAAGATCAATAACCTTTTGATCCATGGATTATTATGGCTGTTATTTAAGTTAATTATTATTTTATTAATTTGTATTTCATATGCTAGTTATGATAAAGTTATATGTTTCATAATTTACATGATCGATTTACTATGGGATAGCTATACTTTCATATTCTATATTTGATGATCATGATTGTTAGTTTATATAGTAGTATTTTATGGATATATTTATGTTTCAAGATAAATACCTTCATTTTTTATGAGGTGGATGCAATAAAAATCCATCCATTAGAGTGTAATAGAGGGAGGGCATCATCGGAGAGGGTGGTGAAGATGGAAGCATTGGGGGATGACAGATAGAAAAACTAGAAACTCATGCACACACCATAATAGATTAGAATGTTTTGTGATTATTGTTTGAGTTAGATATTTATAATATGATTTGATTTATGTTATACATGGTTGCTATGATCTTATTATTATCTAATGATCATTTTGTTTTGATTGTGTGATTTTACTAGTTGTGTTACTAAATTAATAAATTCTGATGTTATTGCTTAGTTGTTTGAATGAGTCTATACCTATCTTCTTATGACTTACAATTATATTAAACATAGTTGAATGTTTGTATAAATAATGCTTTGTATAGATTCATTTTTATGGAAATATACATATTATATTACTTATCTTGATCATTTTATTGAGTGATTACTTATGTTTATAATGTTACTATTATCATTTATAATAGTTTTATAAACCTGTAATAAGACATTAATGAGTTAAAGTTCTTTTTTTAAGAATTAATGAATGAATTTATTTAGCATGGTGAAATGATATTTATGTTACTCACTTAATACTTATATAAATCCTTATTGTTTAGGCAATAAACATAATGTTATGGAAGGTAATATAGATAATTTCATTATTTAATGATTATATGGACATCATTGTGTTTGATTCTTGGATGAATTGGTAAAATTATAGATGGTATTTTAAAATTAATATGCTATATTTACTTTGTCATATGTTCTATGTTAAGTGGACTTATTGTTTAGTCAACATTGCATGGATTGATAATATTTGATGACTTTTATAAAGTCAAATGCATAGATATTTATCAGGATCAATGATCATGCATATTACTAAGGATTAAATAATTATTATTTTAATTATTATGGATAAATTTTAAGATTATTAAGGTTTATAATATGTGTTTACTCAAGTTAATAATCATTTAGCAAAACCATTATGGAGTTAGTAGATTTTTGCATGAGAAATGGTGGTAGATTGTTGTTATGTTGATTTATTCATGTCATGCATTATTTTAGTCATTAATTTATGATAAATTTGTGTGATGAGTAAGCACATAGAGGAGAATAAAATTAAGTAGAGAGATGCTTGTGAGGGCATGACATATATGTGTATAGCAGGTAGAAGTAGACAAAGGGTATTCAAGCTAAGAAATTTACAAAACAAAACTTCCTTGATATTATAATCGTCTTTTACAGGTTGGTGATGTAATTTAAATTACTATTTGATAGTTTGATGTAATTTTGAAATAAAATGATAAAAGGGTTTACTATTTTCAATTTATTTTAAAATTTAAAAAAATATAGGTTAAATGTAAGGCCCTGTGGATGGCTCAGCCATCCAATTATGGGTGTTACCCCATATTGGTGAAGATCCAAAGGCTTTGAAATGTACATTGGCATAAATATTTTGGTTAAAGTAACATACATTATTCATTAAATTTATTATAATATATATGAAAACTCTTTCCTATAGTTGGGGATACCACAATCCCTATAATATCTCACCAAAACCCTATTCTAATTTTATCGTTATGTGGGTAAATATCACTTACATTAATTGTGCTCCATAAATACACACACAATATAACTAACCTATGTGATTATTACATCATGTAATAATCACTTACATGATTTTATTACTAACCTAAATACTATTTCTCACCATAAATATGAGCACTAACCTAGTTTTCCTTAACATTCCTACCCTTAGTGCTCATATGGGGAGAAGAATCATATGACTATATTGCCCCCCCTTAATTTTATCTTGTAGATGTCGGGTTTGCCCAAAAATGTGTCTGATTTTAAAAAATATTGGAGATATTTACATTGATAATGCATTGTATATGCTTTATTGAGAAGACGAGCAAGTTTTATTAAAAAATCCCTTCATATGATTATTTAAAAAAATATCTGATCATAAACTTATTTGGAGCACACATATTTTAAAATTAACTTGACTCAAAAATAAATAAACAACTCCAAAAATTTAAAACTAATATAAAATAAAAATTAAATTAATAACAAACTTTGACATTATAAAAATCACATGAATAATAAAATATATACTAAATTTTATATACCCAAAAACTTAAAATAAGAATTAAAATAGTAAAACTATTAAAAAATAAAACACCACATAATATTAAAAACAAACTGAACATGTAAACTAAATATAAAAAAAATAAAAAAATAAAAAAACTAAACACCAAAAAATAAATAAATATAAAACTAAACAAAAACAAATAAAATAAAATAAAAAATATGATGATGATGATGATGATGATGATGATGATGATGATGATGATGATGATGATGATGATGATGATGATGATGATAAAATAATGTAAAATAAAACATCTTTATTAAAATAAAATAAAAAGTAGAAAAAATAAATATCAAACAAAATACTAAAAAATCCATAACATACCAATTTTTTATAAAATCAAAATTTAATATAAAAACCATATTAAATAATGACATTAAAAAATAAATCTATGGAAACCTAAAAATAATGAAATATTTAAAACTATAACAATAACCCTAAAATTATTATATTTTTTCACCGATGGAGAAGATAGTTGCCATTTGGAGGCATGTGAGAGGATTTGGTTTTGTTAATTATGCCAAACTATATGTCTTCACCATAGGAGTGACAAGCTTGAGTGCACCAAGATGTATGCCATGTAGCCTTTTGTGGATTGAATCAGAACTACCATAAGCAAGAATATTAACCTCTTCAAGGAATACCATTCTTCACAAAACAAGTGCATAATGTAATACTTATATGAGTTATCATGAAGAGAGGTGAGGATACTAAGGTCATTAAACAACTAGATGGGGAGAGATCTATGTTAAGATCTAAAACTAGATGGTGGAGTGTCTGTGTATGCAATGTGTGGTGAATGACATGCTTTTATAATCAAAGATTGAGCTCCCAATGTCTGAAACTAGTCAATGAAATGTTGCCATTGAGTGAGAGAGCACATCCTATATATTGAGTCTAGAGGGATCGACATGAGCTAATATGCCTCTAATACATCCCTTACATATATATATATATATATATATATATATATATATATATATATATATATATATATATTTAAAAAAATGTACATAGTGAATAGAATGATAATGGGAAAACTATGGAGAGAGTGGAAAAAGTAGAAGAGAGAAGGAAGATGCAAGTGAATGATGAGGCCAATGGGGTTGCACATGGTCTACACTACTAAAATAATGGCAATATATAAGAAGGTTGAATAAACATAATTATGGAATTTACTCATGGTTTTTATAGCATAGCATAGTTTTGTGTGGCAAAACAATGAGTGGACAAAGCACTATGCTTAGAGATGTTAGACACTTGCTCTTATACCAGATGTGGGTGTTTCCCCATATTAGTGAAGAGCCAAAGGCTCTGAAGTGTGCACAAGTACAAATATTTTGGTCAAATTAAAATACTTTATTCATCAACTTTATTACAATATATATGAAAACTTTTTTCTATATTTGGGGATACTATAATCCTTATAATATCACACCAAAACCCTATTCTAATGTGAGTGTTACGTGGGTAACAATCACTTACATTATTTGTTCTCCACAAATACACACACAATATAACTAACCTATGTGATTATTAAATCATGTAATAATCACTTACATGATTTTATTACTAATCTAAATACTATATCTCACCAAAAATATGAGCACTAACCTAGTTTTCCTTAACACCAATAACCCTACATACAACCCTAAGTAACCCTAAATGGAATGGTTAGAACTATATGTTTTCTACCATATTTATATTATCACCTTAAAAACTTTGTGTGAATATATATTTCAAATTTATAAACCCTAAAAATTCATAGTATGGTTATTTTATTAAATGAGTATTCCTAACTAAATTGGGTAGGGTCTTAGACTCAGTATTAGATGTCAAACCAGTTTAGGGATATAAGAATTAATACTTAGACATAGATAGAATTATCTATTGATTATAAGGGATTTGAATGTGTATATACCTAACTTATAATTTGGGTAAGGATGTTATAGGTTTTTATAATAAATTTTACTATATAGGAAAATGTATATACACAAGTGTGTGTGTGTGTGTGTATGTATACATACATACATAAGTATATATATATATATATATATATATATATATATATTCAAAGGTCCAGTATTTTCAAATGAAATCTAT
The DNA here is from genome assembly GCA_037957365.1 of Torreya grandis. Lineage (NCBI taxonomy): Eukaryota > Viridiplantae > Streptophyta > Pinopsida > Cupressales > Taxaceae > Torreya > Torreya grandis. Next base: position 3,604,471 of record JARHVA010001186.1, read on the forward strand.
GTGTATTGGTTTTAAATTTATTTAAGGAATATGTGTTAAAGGAAATATACTTAGTCTCTATTATTAAATCTTGTATCATACATAACTATATATATATATATATATATATATATATATATATATATATATATATATATAACTATATATATATATATATATATATATATATATGGAAACAAGTTTAATCCTTGCCAATCCATAAACATTTAAAGGTTTAAGACTTGGTAATGACAACTATGCTAGATAATTAGTTGAGTGGAAGCATATATAGTTGGTTGTATATTTAGATTAATGTATAGAGGTATATATATATATATATAATTTGATTATTAAGACATGGGATAAAGAGTGAAACACTGTACTCATCAAGATAGATGAAATGTATATTGTAAAGGAGTTTTATTTTAAATTTTGGGTAAATTGTATAAATGAGAAGGCTAGGTTTATTAATGGAATGGTTATGTCTGTATATTACATACATTTAGATTGGTTTATAAATTATAAGTGAGATCCTCACATAGATTACAATAGGTTTGATTATTCAATTAAATTCTATATTATATGAGGTATATAGATGTGATCAAGGACTAAGTTATATTATCATAAAATTCTCAATATTTGGACATAGTCAACTGAGTGTATAATATTTGATAATTTTATATGCAAGAAATTTGAATAGTACTATGAATTGAATAATTTATATATTTTGAAATAATGGAATTGTTAAATCATTGTTTGGATATTTTTTGAATTGTTAATCACATATTTTGTGCATTTTTAGTCAAAATAATTAAATTTGGAATTATCTGGTATATTAAAGGTTTGAGACAATTTATTGTGGCTTGAATGATTATCAAAAGTATATGAGACACTATAAGATCATATATAGTGGACTTTAAACTTATATTATAACATATACATTATGATATTAGTGATTGTATAGGAATTTATATGATATGATTATGTGTGTGTGTGTGTGTGTGTGTGTGTGTGTGTGTGTGTGTGTGTGGTATAAACAAATATATGTGTGTGTGTGTGTGGGGTATATATATATATATATATATATATATATATATATATATATATATATATATATATATATATATATATATATATATATATATATATATATATATATATATATATATATATATATATATATATATATATATATATATACCACATATATATATGATATAAATAAAATATAGAAGTCATCCTTATATATCAATTTGAAATTATATTCTCTATAAATCCATGTAATCGATATACCTCTTTCACAAATATCTTTACAAACATAGGTGAATCATCTATCAAGTATCCTAGTATAAAGTGGGATACCTTGGTTTATTTTTCAACTATAACCAGTATTATATCATGTTATTTATGGGATAATGACAATCTTTGGATATAACAATCCAATCAGGTGCACATGTTCAACTTTCACATGCTAACTTTCCATATAATGAGATACAAAATTAAATGCATCTTTCTTGATTCCTTTCCATAAATAAAGTGGTCTTAGCTCAACCATGAGTTTGTTTACCCATATATGTGTTAAATATGGGACATTTTGTAATTCCTTTAGCACCATGCTCCTCCAATTCTCTTTATCATGCACATACATCCTACTATTGTACCTCAAAATAACATCACTCTCTATCTTCAATATTTTATACCTAGGATTCTAAGCATTCTCAAATAATGCTTTCTTAACTTTATCATATAATTATCTCCTTATTATAATTTATTACCTAATCTCGACAAGGACTTCTAATAGTATCTACAACTACTATGTACATTATACAGCTTAGAGCATTAGGTAATTTATTCTCCTTTCCTTTGATATAATTAATAACAAATTCATAATCAGATAATAACTCTAACAATTATCTCTAATGATAATTTAGGTTTGGTTGAGGGAAGATGTACTTGAGTCCCAAGTTGTCAGTCTTGAGCTCAAATGGTTTCCCCAAAAGATAATGCCTCTAAACTTACAAGGCATGCACAATTTCCATAATTTCAAGGTCATGAGAGGAATAATTTAACTCATATGGATTTGTTTTCTTAGACTTGTAGGCTATAACTAATCCATCTTGCATAAGAACTCCTCCAAGCCCATCTCGAGATGCATATGTGATCACTGAGAATTGACCATTAGGATAGAGAAATATTCACACTAGTGTTGAAGTAAGTCTCTCTTTTTATCTCTTGAATGGATATCTCATAGTTGTTTGATTGTACAAAAATATGATTCTTCTTCTAAAGAAAGGTAATTGGATTATCTATCTTAGAGAAATTCAAAATGAATTTCTTATAATAGCCAGCTAATCCCTTGAAACTCCTTACCTCATGTACATTATTTAGTGTTGGCCATTCCATTATGGATCATATATTCATTGAATATACTAAAAAACCATATGTGGATATATTATGTCCTTAATACTACACTTTATTTTTAAAAAATTCACACTTAAACAACTTGTCATACAACCTATGCCTTTGTAAATGCTACCAAACTACTTCTAAATGTTGTAGATGTTCTTCCTCATACTTGGAATATATGAAGATGTAATATATAAAGATCAAAATAAAATGATCCAGATAATATCTAAACACACTATTCATGATATTAATAAATACTACTAGAGTATTTGCTAACCCAAATTGTAACACTAAACTCGTAGTGCCAATATCAATTTTTGAACACTAATTTCAAAATATCCTCACCATGGATTCTTAACTAATGATACCCTACTCTAAGATCAATCCTAGAAAATAATTTTTCCCCTCAAATTTGATTAAAGAGGTCATAAATGCATGGAAATGGATATCTATTCTTGATCATCACTTTATTCAACATCTTTTAATCTATAAATAGGTGAAGAGTACCATACTTCTTATTAACAAAGACAACTAGTGCACCCCATGGTGACACACTTGGTCAAATCAATCCTTTCAATAACAAGACTGGAAGTTGAGACTTTAACTCAATTAATTTATTTTTTGTCATTATATATGGTGCCTTATACTATTATTCCAAATTAAATATGATATCAATTGAGAAATGAAACTCACACTTCGGTGGAAATTTAGGTAATTCCTCTAGAAACACATCCTAAATATTTCTTAGAAAAGGATAATCATCAATGGATGGTTACTTAGATTCCTCCATCTCATTTATCTTAATTATAAATGCTTTAAATACCTTCCTTTGAGCTTTCTTGAGTTGAATTTCAAAAAATTTATTTAGCTTTAATTCTCTTTTCTCACCTTGAAGTTATGTCTAATTTCCAAAATCATCTTGACACTCAAACTTCTTCTAATAGAAGACAAACTTAGTTTTATGATTAAAAAGACAATTGAATCCTATTATCACATCATAATACTATAAATTCTATAAAAAATCCACTACTATAATTAATTTATACAACTTAATCTTAGCTTCAACTATACACTTATCAACTTTGATCTTTGACTCATTCCCATATTATACCGACCATGCATTCTCCATAACTCCAAATTTTATAGACAATTTAATAATTATTATAAGAGTGATGGAATATTTTTTATCTCCCATATCAATCAAAATATAAATTATATTATCAAATGAAATACCTGAGAGTTCTATAGACAAAGCTTGATACTCAACTTCATGATTGTTAACAACTACATCAATCTGCTATTGAAAAGTACCCTACTGAGAGGTAGAAATCTTGTTATTTGAATTTTCTTCATTAAAATAATGAGCATAATGGTCACCTATACATATTAATCAACCTCTAACTGGTCATTTCTTTTTATATTATGTATTTCCCTTGAAACCTCCTTTAAAACCATTACTGGGTTTCTTTTTTCTTGAATCAATATTAAACTTTGCATTATGATTCTTGAACTAAATCTTGGAGTCTCCACTCCTCTGTTTCCAATAATTATTTTTAAAGTTGGTTTATAACTTCCAAACTTATTCTTAAACTTATTTATGACTTGGGAAAGAGATTTAAGTTTTTGTTCAAGTGTTTGACTACCTTCTCAAAAACATGATCCATGGTATATGGCCCATGCACATCTACTTCACAACCAATTTGGGGTTTTAATAATATAATTAATTTCCTAATCTTGAACCTTTCATTCATTTGATATTGAGCTACATACTTAAGGATCTTGGTGAACTACTCCTACAATACATTCACTGATAGGTCTCCTTGCTTAAGATTTTAAAAATCTATAAGCTTCTAATCCAAGTACAACTGTGAAAGTACAACCAAATTGAGGCACAAATTTATTTAATAGTTTAAATTTCTAATTCAAGGGTATTTTTTTTCAAAAAAATATCTTTAAAAACTTATTTGTTTTATAAGTTGAGATTTTTTGTAAAATGAACATGACAAATCCTAAAAAGGGTTCTTCCCACCATTATTTTAGGGAGTCAAAGAAGTTGGGGTGATGGGCCTACATACTTTTGAATATGAAGGGGTTGTTTTTGGGCTTATATATTTTATCTACTTCAAAGACCAAGGGATTATATTTGAACCCATTTCTACTTATATAAGCAAGTCTATTGGAATAAAGAATGTCCTAATTTAAAGAGATCAGGAATCTATCAAGGCAAACTTGAATCAATTTTTCTCCCATCCTTTTATTAGACCATGTGAATAAGAATCTATTGAGGTCCACATCTACTAAACTTGCATTTTTAATGAAGTCATTAAACTCTAACATGTTATCAGTGAGGTCTATGAGACCACCTTTTTTGTCACTAGGGGTGAGGGGAGTGTTGAAATAACCCACCATAATATAGTTCTAGTTAGTATAATTATTACAAAAATACACTAATGCTTTCCAAAGAATATTTTTGGTAGTTTTGGAGTTGGAAGCATAAACATTTGTTAGAATCCATTTGTCCTTACTTGCTATGTTAGTGAATACGACTGATATTTGATTGGAGAATTTCCATACCAAGTCTCCTTCAAGAGAATATGGGTTTTAAAATATAGCCAAACCTCCCAAAGCACCCATGGATTTTGAGGTGAGGACATGAGCATTTTTATAGATCTATGCCACACTAATTTTGAGAGAAGAGTTAGACATTTTGGTTTCTTGAATGAGAAAAATAGAAGGATTGACATTTTTTACAGTATTACAAAGATTCCTTTATTTCTTGGGGTTGTTTAAGCCTTGAAATTTTATTAAATCACTTTAATTTATTATCCCATTAAACCATAAAGAGTTTTATAAAAGCCATTAGAAATCTCTTTTATAGTTTCTAGGTTCTTATTTAAAATTATAGGAGATCTACAAACTAGTTTAGGGAAAACACCAATATTGGATTTCCTCTTTCCTCTTTTAAATTTAGGACAAGTAGAATGCCCATCATCTAGGGGGTCTCAAGAGGGATAAATGGGTTCAGTTCATTTTCCCACCTTGTTGTTGATCAAAGGGGAAAGTAGGAGGGAGGGAGGGAGGACCCTCAGGGGGGAGGGGGTAAGGATTATCCCAGGTTATCAAAGAGGGGTCTCTTCCAAGCAAGGGCTTGGGTAGACTCCAAGATCAAGGGGATGGGAAGAGGAGGAGGCAGGAGAACTAGGAGATAAGGGTAGGTTTCTTAGGGGTGAAAAGGAGGGGGGAGAGGTTTTAAGAGGGGAAAATAGGGGAGGAAGAAGGTCATATCTAGGGGGAAGGGTAATTAGGTTTATAAAGTGGGGATAAAGGGATAAGGAAGGGGAAACACATGATGGGGGAGACAAGGTGAAAGTGAAGGATGAGGAGGGAGAGGGAGGTAGAGGAAGGGTAGTGAGAGTGGAAAGTTCACTGGGTGTTGAGTGGGATGGGGAGAGAGGGGTTATGGAGAGGGACAAGGGGAGGGGGTAGGAGGGGGTATAACTAGAGCATTAGGAGCACTCAATGGCTCAGAGTCAAGCAATGAAAAAAAGGGGTTAAATGGTTAGAGAATTATGTACCTTTGATACTGACAAAAGAAGGAGAAAGCATGGGGGACCAAGAACAAGCATGGAATATAGGGCTAACCATGTTAGAGATAGACTTAGGTGCATCAATATTTGAATAGAGATAAGAGGCCATAGTATAATTATTTTTGAGATTGATAGAAGGAGAATCTTTGGGAATCCTAGTAGGAGGAGTCCTTGGGGGGCTTGGGGGGAGCCAATTTTGAGTGGTCACTCTTAATGAGAATCCTTTTTTGAAGCATCATCTTTGTCTTTGTTTAGTGAGGATTCCTCTAAAATAATTATTTTTTAGGGCAATCACAAAGCATGGTAAGTACTATGAATTGATTTATATGCGTATTATGAAATAATGGAACTGGTAAATCATTGTTTGGCTATGTTTTAAATTATTAATCTCATATATTCTATGCATTTTTAGTTAAAATAATTAAATTGACAATTATCTAGTATATTAAAAGTTTGAGAAAATTTATTTTAGTTTGAATGTGTACCAAAAGTGTATGAGATACTCTAAGATTATGGATAGTGGATTGTTCACTTAGATTATAATGTATACATTATTATATTAGTGACCATATAGGAATATATATGAGAGTTTAAAAATAGTACACACACACACACACACACACACAATTTTTTGATAGGTTATAAATCTAAAAATAAATATACCATATATAGATGTACACAACTATGATATTCTTATAAAAAATATTATTATAATAAGGTAAAATGGGTATCTTGTTATATATGTAATGTTTAGATGAAACATTAAATTAATGTATTTAATAATTTAAATATATATATTAAGTTGTATATGATTGGATTTTTGTTATATTTGTGGAATATGAACAAATAAAGAAGTTCTGATTAATGTTTTGTTTCATGTATGAAATAACAAGTTACATGATGATATTGAGTAACTTAAAGTCTAGATATAATTCTTACCTATATGGTATGTTTATATTAAGGACTTTTTATGATTTTGTTTATTATTCTATAATAAACTAGATGATTTTAGATTCTTGGCATTATATTTAATTAATTAAATGTATGTATTTTATATTTCCATAAATAGCATATTTTATATATTATTAATATAGAATACTCTGATTGAGTCTATTGGTTTTTGTATTATTATATAATTAACTAAATCTCATATTTATGACACTAAATAATTAGTGGATGCTATTCACTAGCTTAATTAATACCATGAATATAAGATGAGGTTTAATTGAATTGAGTTGTGTATGAAATTGATCGATCCTAAAGATCATTAACTATTTGAAAACTTTGTCCAAAGTAATGTTTATAATTAAATATTTTCATTTCATGTGTTTGATATAGTTTACATGTTTATGCAATATCATGTTAGAATGAATTTCCTTATAGTACACAACATATATTATTTATCTTCTAGCACATAGGTTATAATTTGTCACTCTTGATTCTTGTACCATCATTATCTACCCCTATATTAAGTGAGGGTCATTTCCTTGTTGGGAAACAGTACTATGAATCGATGGTTTGTGGTTAGTGTGGAAAAACACTCGTATGATAATCTCCCTCCTCGTAGGAGTACTACACTAGAGACTACTCTTGAGATTAAAGATAGATACTTGAATTTGTGGAGGACTCATGATTCATGGATATTTTTATAATTTTACAATTATTATTGAGACTTTATGATTGCATAAATTTTACTATTTATTCATTTGTACATCTACAATAGTGTTTGTAATGTTGTATCAGTCATGGATGAAATTATATTATTACTTCAATAAAATAAAAATAGTCTTTATTTTTTATTTAACATCGTGTATGATTTTTATATAAGTATCATGGTTATCATTAGATAAATGGATTAGATATAAACTTTTAGGGTTTAACTAAAATAATACATTTAGTTAAATATCACTTAGTTATATTTCTCATGGTGAAATCTATTGGATGAGTATGTGTAATTATTTTTTTAAAAATTACTCTATTTTGGTAAAATTCAGTGGGGTTGTTATAGAAATAATCAATTTAAACACTTGGTTTTAAGAAAATAAAAAGAAGGGTGTCAAAATAAGCTCAAAATTGGTGATTTGGCTAGTTGATTTCAAAGATGAAATTAGGTAGCAACATAAAAAGTTTCCTATTTAAAGACAAAACACCTAAGAGTGTGATCTAACTTAATCATTTCTTACATAGCTAGATGTGAACCCCTTTGATAATAATTTTTTTTAAAGGGATCAAGTGCTCAATTATCATGGCATGAAGAAAATGATAGATTAGAGAGAGAGTTTTGAGTTAGATTAAACAATCAAATGCAAATGCCTTAAACACAAATTCTATAAGAAAAAAAGTACTATTTGAAACACAATAATAACCACCTCAAGCTCATTTATAAGTCAAAATATTAATTTTGTCATGTAAACCATCTTATCATGATTGTATACTTATAGAAATATAATAGTCTCCATGTAATTTTCCTTCTCCTTGATGAATAACTTTGATGATGTAACCAAAATTGATCTAATCAAAAGAAAAAAATAGCATGAAAAAAACACAATCCAAAAGAAAACAAAGGTAAACAAATAAACAAAGAAAAGAGATATCAATTAAATAATTTCAAATGATTCCCATTGACTTAATAATGTAGCCAATTTCCTTCCATATCTTGTAAGTGAAAAGCATTTTTACCAAGTATAGTAGCAATTTTATATGGTCCCAACCAAACTGAATCAAACTTATGATGTTTACCTAGATCTTCATGGTCTTTATCCTAATAAAGTACAACATCACCAACCTTAAATGTTTTTATAGAAACTTTTTTATCAAAAAAAATATTCAAATTTCTTTTAGCTTCTTCCAAATTTTTCAAAGTGGTAATCTTACTTTCATCTAAAGATATTAAATTACAAAGCCTTTTTTCAATTAAACTTGTATCTTCTTATAAATACTACAAAACAATATGAGAAAATGAAATTTATAGCTCTATAGGTAATGTACCTTCAAAACCATAGGTTAGCATAAAAGGTGAATATCCTATACTTTTATTAATGATGGTATGATCAAACTATAATGCCTCAAATATATTAAGAAGTCAATTTATTTTATTTTCATAAACTATTTTTTTCATAATAAAAATTAGATTTTTATTCATAGATTCATCCTATAAGTTACCTTGAAGGTAATACTTAGAAGAATTACTAGAAATAATAGAATATTTTCCTAAAAAATACAAATATTCATTTGAAACAAATTGAGGACTGTTATCTGAAACAATCTCATAAGGCACACAAAATCTAGAAAAAAAATAATTTTCAAGGAATGAAATAACCTCAAATGTAACTGAACTTTTTAAAGATTTTGCTTCAGGGCATTTTGTAAAATATTTGGTTATAGTTAGTCTCTATATATATGTGTGTGTGTGTGTGTGTGGCTAGTGGAAGAAGGATTATGAATATCTGATATAAAATCAATTCCCCATTTAGTGAATACTTTTTCAAGAATTATAAGATTTAAAGGCATTTTTGGTAGTCTGTCCTACTAGAAAATAATTGACTAGGCATGCATGAATGTACCAAATGATAAGCATCTTCAACAACATAGGTTGATAATAACTTGGACGTAAAATATTAAGTTGTAGTTTTTCATCATAATGACCACCAAAACTACCTTCATGACATCCCCTAAATAATTTCTGGATTTGATCATGAGTAAGACACCTTAACCAAACTCCATCATGGTTTTTATAACACAAAAAGTTTTCCAGCAAGTAGAATTTTGAAGCCTACTTTCTCAATGATATTTATTTTTTATCCAAATTTTTAGGGCTAGCCTGATTTTGAAAATAATATACAATATCATGGTACCAATCATATTCAATTAGTAAATAGTCCTAATCTTTCATTTCAAGTCCAAACCCTTTTTTTTGGAAAATCAACAACCTTCATAGACTGAAAATGATTTTTTGAATTTAATGAATCATCAATAGATAAAATCAAAACATTAATATTAGGAGAAGCATTTTTAGACAAATGTTTTACTAATTCATTTTCTTTGATAGTTTTAGAAATTTCAAATTCAAGGTCAAATTCTTGGATTCTTAAAATCCTCTTTATCAACCTTCCTTTAATCGTAGGTTGTTTTAAAATATAAGATAAACTAGGTAAATTATATCTTATGATAACTTTATTTCCCATCAAGAGATGATGAAATTTAATTAATGAAAAAAATAAAGACAAAAAAAATTTCTCAATAAGAAGATCTCTAGTTTCTATGTGTTTTAAAACTTGACTCATATATCCGACAGGTTTTTCATCATTATTTTTATCTTGTTGTGTTATCGTAACACATATGGATTTTTCTTTTGCATTAATGTAGAGAATGAAAGGCTTATAAAAATTAGGCTTTTCAAACATAGGTTTATTTGTAATGACATTTTTTGCATTGTTAAAAGTAGAACTAGCTTTTGCATCCCACACATATGATTGTTTTTTATTTTACAAAATCTAAAAAGGATTTGATTTATCAGAAACATCTAATATAAACTTATGCATAAAAATAATTTGGCTAAATAAAGACCTAAGACTAGACTAATCTTTACATGGTTACAATTCTATGATTATTTCAACATGTTTAGGATCAATTGAAATGTCATTTTTAGAGATAGCATGTCCTAATAACTTACCTTTAGTAACACCAAAAATAGATTTCTTAGTATTAAGGGAAATAACATATTTTATACATATTAAAAATACTTTGTATAAATGATATAGATGTTTCTCTATCTTTTTATAATGGATTGTAAGGTCATTTATGTATACTTGTATGACAATGCCAATTAAATCATCAAATGCTACATGAATATCTCTTTGAAAGGTTGAACCTATGTTCATGAGACCAAAAATCATTCTATTAAAAGTGAAATTTCCTCTCTAAGTTGTGAACATTTCATTGTGCCTATCATCTAGATTGATAAATATTTGGTTATAACAAGAAAATCTATCAAGAAAAAACATCAATTCAAATATTATAACTTGTATAATTTGATCAATACTTGGAAGAGATAAATTATCATTTATAATAGATTTATTTAGATCTCTAGAATCTACACAAAGTCTGATATCTCCATTATTTTTACATATATGTACTATATTAGATACCCATTTTAAATATGTTATAGGAAAAATGACACCACCATTAAGCATCTTATCAAGCTCTTTGTTGATGGTGTCTTCCATAAAATAGTTTATCTTTCATATTTTTTTACCTAACGAGTTTAATACCAAGCTTAATAGGAATGGAATATTTTATAATATTAGTATCATAACCTTTTAAATCTTTATAAGACCAAGCAAAAAGTTCAATAAATTATTTAAAAGGTTTAATAAATTTTACTTTCTCATCAGGTGTACATTGTATTCCCAAATAAAAAATGTTTGGTTCTTTTTAAGTTACAATATTTATTGGGATGGGCTCTCTATTAATTATCCTAGAAGTTTCTTATGTAGGTGAGATATTAGGCTAGTCATGTGGAGTAAACATGGATTCTAAACTCACCAATCAACTGGTAACTTATTAGTATTTAGTTGTAAACAGTGTCCATAGTTAAAGACATAATCATCATTATCAAAATAATTTATTTTAATAAAGGTATCAATATATTCATCATAGTAAACAATATGCTAGTTTTCATTTGAATCAGTAATTTTAGGTCTAAAATATTTAAAAAATAAAACTCAACAACAAGTTTTATATCACACATGTAGGGTTAGAAGCAAAAAACAAGAAGTTTATCATCTTGTATTTTAAATTTTATAAGAATATTGGTGATATTAAAATCATCAAAACTTTCAATTAAGGACCAAACCTTATGAGTATATAGATATGGATGAGCTTCATTTGTTTTATAAACTTTCCTTACCTATCTGATAACTATTTTGGAATCCTCAAATATATTTAATTATTTTACATTCAATTCTATAGTTTTTCAAAACCAAGACATAAGGCTTCAAATTCTATTATATTATTTATAGTATCAAAATATAATCTATAAGCATTAAAAAAATATTACCTAAAGGAGAAATAAAATAAATTCTCACACCACTTTGAACTAGTGAGCAAGCACCATCAAAATATAATGTCCATAAATCAATCTTGAAAAAGACATATTGTTACTATTGTTCAGGTTCATCAAGGGTTAGTAACTCATATTTACTAATTCATGTTTAAATATAAGAAACAATCGATGGTATAGAGTTAACAAGATTATTAGACCAATCTTTTCTTTGAATAAAAGTAATTTATTTCCCAATTAGAACCCAAGTAGTGTATTTTCCAAAAAAAAGTCCTAGTTGCTTTAGATCATATATGTGAGAAACAACTATATATATATATATATATATATATATATATATATATATATATATATATATAGTATGTAATATGGAGGAGGATCATATATGTGAGCAAAAACTATTGACTTTTTTTTTATTATTTTCCTTTTCCTCCTGAAATCATAAAACATCTTTAGAATTTCAATTTTTAATGGCCTCATTGATTTTTTCAAGCTATCCTAGAAAAATATCATCCTATAACAATAAAAATCCTAATTTTATGGAAAAAAAATCATCAATGATATTATAAGCCCCTACATAGAAATGATGTATATTTGTATAATTGTTAGGCTTATATGAAGTATATTGTGAGTTATTAAAACTTTTTGATAAAGGATCATTATGTTTAGAATTCATTGTAGCAATATTTGATGAATTATTGTATGTATTCTTACCTTTATCTATATTTTGAGAATAATTTTGATTATTTATAATTATATTAGAATAATATTTTTCTCTAGTATTAACAACATAAGCATTCCTGAAGATAGAAAGTCTATATTGTGTCACAATAATTTTTCTTGGCAGGGCAGATTTCCTCTTATGGCCAAACCTTGGCATAAGGATTTTAATCCTCTCTCGAAATCCTTTAACAAGATCCCTATATGGGTGCGGCTCCCTTATCTTCCGATACACTTGTGGCAAGAGGCAGTTTTTAAAACCATTGGAAATGCTATAAGGGAGTTTTTATATGAAGAAGATAGTACGAAGAGTCACCATTCAACTTGTGCACAATTTATGGTTGATCTGGATGTTTCAAAGGGCCTTTCTGAGCTGATATGCATTGATTCCCCAAGGGGTACCTAGACACAAATCTTGGATTATGAGGGGATCCCTTTTCGGTGTAAGAAGTGTCACCGGACGGGACATATTACTGCTCATTGTGTTGTTGGGAAAACCAATCCCAAACGTTCACCTTCTTGATGGCCTAAGGATTTCTCTGAACATAGCATGGACAAACAACCTTTGGAATCAATAACAGAATTTGAGACTGAGAATGAGGAAAGGTCGCAATCTGAATCAAAAGATGAAGAGGAATCATTAGAGAATCATTTTAATGAAACCCCTATGGAGGCTGTGGTTAGTGATACAACTGAGCCAGAGGAGGAGGTGGTGGTCTCTTCCCCTGTTTTGGAGGATCTTTCTAAGAGCCAAACTGTGTTTGACTTTCACAAGGAGTTTATGCCCACTGGAGTCCAAAGATCATTATCTTCTGAGGCATGGGTTGCTGAGGTAGCTAAGGTAGAGGATGGTTGGACAGCAGTTAGAAGAAAGAAGTCTAAGCCTTTGGTCCCTCCTCTAGATATGAATCTTCGGTCATGCAAAAAGAAAAATCTTAACTTAAAAGATTCATCCAAAGTTCCCTTTTGCTGACTGGTTTTTAGGGGGCTGTAAACTGGTCACTTTTTTGGTTTGTTGGTTACTAGTCTGGAAGATTGTTCAGCTTGTTGTTCCAGTTGGTTAACTTTTAGATCAGTGTTTTGATAGCTATTTTTTCATGGTCTTATTTGTTGGTAACAGGTCCTTATAAAACTTGGTCTAGGTACTTTTCTGTAATCAGGTTCTTTTGTTAACCTAGTTGTGCTTTAAGGTCTATCTTTCTCCTTGTGTAGGGTTTCGGGGTCCCTTCAAAACCTACTTTTACCATAATCTAAAACATAAGCATTTATGGTTGTGATGTAATCCAAAGATTCACTAATCTCAAAAAAATTTATATTATTAGTTAGATCAATTGAAATACTTTCATTTCTTTGAACATATCTTTTGAATTTTTGAAAAAATATGTAATTATAGGGATCATAGTCTAACTCACAAACATTAAAATAAATAACTTTTTCTTGAATTAATTTTTTTTTATCAAATGGTGACTTATCTGATGAATATGATTTATCATATAGTTATATCTTGATGGTGACCAATTCATTACTAATATTATGAATGGTTTTTAAAAAAATTGCATTATTTGAATTTACACCTATTACAGTTCTATCATTAAAACTAGCACATTTTAATTTCTTTTCATAATCTATATAAAAATTTATAGTTTATCTCAATACATAATATCTTTATCCTCTATATCCATATTATTCTTTAAAGGTAAATCATTACAAAATATAATATTAACAACTTTTTAGATGGTCTAATGTTAGGTGCAATTTTGTGGTGTAATCTATTAAATCATCCTATGAACCCATAAATGGTTTCACTAGGATCTATTGAAATTTTAACCAGTTCATTTACTAAATATAAATCCTTTATTGGTTTACCAAAACACAATTATAACCAATATTCAATATCCTTCCAAGTGATAATAACACTTGCTAAAAGACTATTAAATGCTTGACAGGTTTTACCTTCTAAAGTTTGTGAGAAAACTCTAAGAGAAACTTTTTCATTAACAATACTAAGGATTTCTCAAACTAATTTAAAATCATCTAAGTGATCTTCCCATGACTCACTAAGGATTCTATAAAAATTAGGGACATTAAGTCACTTTAATGAAGGTAACTTAACTGGATGAACACCAATATTGATTAGATTTCCATAAATCTAAGGATTGTTTAGGGGCTAAGTAATGTCTTCATCTAAATCATTTTCTTCATCAATTTATTTAACTGAATATCTATTATTTTGAAGGCCTAGAATCAAATTCCAAACCATATTCTATTGTGTTTTTTCATCCTTCATATAAAATTTTAACTATTTTAATCACTTGATTAGGTTGATTAGCAGTATCAATAAAGGATGAATGAAATCTGAAAGAAAATAAATTCTAGGTTGAGTATTAGCATGAAAAATCTCTTGATCTCAAGTCTAATTCTATGATTAGTTTTTTTAATATGAATTTTCATGTCATGTGTAAGACTTTTGTGAATGTCACTAATTTATACTTATTATAATTTTTCATTAAGTTCTTCAATAATATGAAATAAATCATAAGGTTTATTATACCAACAAAAATGAATCAGACTAGAAGCAATGTCCACCTAATCTTCAGCAATATCAATTAAGGGTTGAATAACATGGAGTAAACTTCTAATAGTCATAGGCAACATAAAATAAAATAGACAAGAAAAAAATATTTCTAAAAGAATCCCCACCAGAGTCTCCAAATTTGTTGACAATTAAAATTATCATGTCAATGAATCATCCTTTTCACCTATCATGAAGGTTAATGTAGAATTGTACTAGTCTAATAACTAAAGTATAATAAGTCATAAAGGATCTAAGAGATGCATAAGTGTTTTAAATGTTCTATAAAAGAACAAGTATGCCTAATACTGATCCATACTTCATTAGAATTTTAAAAATCAATTATTCTCTTTAATTTTGAAACTAACAAATGTGAATATATAATATATCCTATCTGATAGATAAGATATATGATTAAGATAATATCTTGAAGTAAATAATTTTGTTCATTATAAATATTTATATTCCACTTAAATTCGTTGAAATCTTCAAAGTCCACTCAGAAAATATCAAAATAAAAGTAACGCAAAGACATAAAAGATAAAAATAAGATCTTACAATGAATGTCAAAGAAAGGAATCAAAATAATAATTAACATAATCACACAAGAACTAAATATAAAACAATAAACAACTAAACTATAAACTGCTACTAACTTAAATCTAAAACTAAAACTAAAACAAATCTAGGAATAAATTAAACTAAAAGATTCAATAATCTAATAAAACTTAAATTTAATCTGATGTAAAATGAAAACTATAAATGCAACTAACTCTATTATAATAATTAAACTAATCCTAAATAGAAATAAGAAATAAATGATTAACTTAGAAAATAGAACTCAATATCTAAACTAAAATAAATAAACTTATCAAACATATCTAACTATTTAAGATTTTTTTTTTTTTTAAGAAACATAATAATCTAGATTAACCAAAGATTAAACTAATAAAATAAAATAATTAATCTAAATTAAAAATAATTACTAAAATAAACAATAATCTAATTGAATAAAAAAATAAAATAAAATAAAATGATTATAAAGATTGTGCGTCTTGAGAAAAGAGTTTTCTTAGCAAAGATGAAGTAAATTTTATTGAGAAATAATATTTTTAGTACATATATCCTTGATATAACAACAAATTCAATTTGAATGGATAAAAAACATGTCACATATAGATAAGTATTCATCAATATACAAGTTAAGTAGTTTAGATTCTGCTCATATGATTGTAAATGTATAATCATCATAAGATATTAAACCTAACAGCTTTTAGATAATTGGTTTATAAAATAAATAATGAAACTTGAATATACATATACTAATATATCATATTACTTAACTGTTAGAGAATTTCTCCTTGATATATCTATAAAATTTGATTTATCTCAAAGATGTTACACAAAAAAGAGTATATGATAAACTTTCAAGTAAATTAACATCTTCAAAAATACATGTGTAATGTTCCTCCTCTTCATAGGTCACTTTGATCTTATTTTATAATCCCTTTCTCAAGATATGGTTGAGGGATAAGTTATAACTAACTTTAGTTAGCTATTATTTAAGTCCTAATTGATGTAAATCAAGTCAATTAAATTTCAATTATAACTTAACTTCATGTAAGACATTTAGAATAAGTCTTAATATCAAAATAAATATTAATATACTAGAGGTACAGACTCTAATCATGTGGGGACCCTTAGACAACACATCTAAATAAACCTATTATGAAAAAAAATTAGAAACAACATAATTTATTTAAATAAAAATTACTATATCTAACATTTAACCATATGAATTATCCATAAGTTCATATATTTCACACACACACACACACACACACACACACACACACACACACACACACACACACACACACACACACACACACACACACACACACACATCTTTTTCAAACACTATCAAACCACTATAACATTCTAAATAGTCTTAAAACATATATATTATTTGAAAATGTGTCAAAGCATCAAAATTAAACATCGCTCAAAATCATATTCCTCATCATAATTTGAAAGCATTTATATCAATGGATATCCCTTGTCAATCAAATAATATGTATAACTAATGGTTGTTACAGGCTGATTACTTCACTTGACAACCTCTTCATTATCTTTGTCATCCAATTTAAGCTTAGCTTTCTTTACCATCTTAGTGATGGTTGGTGATATTGAGGGAACTATCTTTTTTATTTTATGATTAAGAGGTACTAATATTTCTTCTTATGGAAAATGGTGAGGGAAATTTTCAAGAATCAATTTTGAGCAAGTTTTAATTAGATTCATAGGTTCAAGAGATGGACTTTTTTGGTTAAGAAGCACTTAGGTATGAGAATGTAATTTAGAAATTTGTTGCAAATTAGTTTCAAGAAATCACTAATGTTGTTATGGAGAGTGACAAGAAACTAAATTATGTTTGGATTTTAGAGCTACTAGTAGATGCAAAGTTGAACCACTTGGATTCTCACATCTATGAGGATGTGATATCCATTACGGTCTTCTCAATACTCAATTTCCTTAATTTTTTAAAGGATTAAATTCAAATGAACCAAGAACATCCTAAAAAGTGGTATATAAGTCATCAAAATGAATGAACATATGAGTTCATGTATTAAAAGGTTTAGGTAAATTCCTATTAGGCCTTATACCTCTAGAATAGTGGCCTCTAGAAGCAAAATTGTGAGAAGATAAATCTTCTCTATTCCAAGTTTGATTATTCCTCCATAAATTACCATGAAAATTATTAGAGTTATGAGATATCCACCCTAACATTTTATTAAATATGAAACAAATCAAAACCCTACTTACTTGGTTGTAATGAAACTATTCTCAATCATATATTAAATCCATATAAAGCCATATCATAAATTTCAATAAATTGACTAAAATTTGAAAGATCATATCATCAACAAAGTTTGAAGAAATGAAATTATTATAATAAATGACTGAAGATTTTCTCATGACAAATAAACAAAAATATTCCTAACAACCATATAAATAAATAAAATCTTCTCAAGATCTCACTGATTTCTTTATAAGCTGGTAATGAGGTAATATTGTCAACTATTATAGTACAAACATTCAAATTTGTATCTTTGCATTTAGCTATTAGTGTCAAAATAATTTGATACATGACACTATATAACTAAATAAAAATAACCTCCTCATATCTATGTAAAAACAATATAGCCAGGCCAAATAATAATTTTCCTCATCCCATAAAATTTCATAGTTCAGAAACTAAAACTTTGAACAAAAAAGATATCTCATATAAAAAGTTACATGCATGAGAATAAAACAATCATCCAAGATTTTTTATGTGCATTTTAAGACAAATAATATTTTACCAACTTCAAATTATACACAAAAAACTAACTTATAAATAAAAACCAAAAGTCTCATGCAAACCCATTTTCCATATTTATTCCCAAATGAGTCAAAAAGAATTATCACAACTCAAAATTGAAAATTAAAAATCTTCTAAAATAAAATCAATTGACATGTCTATCTACCATAAATATTTCCAAAAATACAAGATAATAACCTCATAATATCAAAACATTTTCAACTCAAAATCCAACATATTCACGTAGCATGCCTTTATCATATCAATTTCCGTCTAAAATTTTCCAACCAAACCCAAAAAAATACCATATCTATGAAGAAATAATTAACATACGACATGATTTTTTTTAATTTGGTATCTACTTGTTATATTTATTTGTAGAAATAATTAGACAGAAACCAAATCCCAAAACTAAACAAAACAAAATCAACAAACAACTTTCAAATGGAACTGTTATTATCATTTTAAATTAATATAGATCGATAACCCTTTTATATAAAAAACCCATCACAACTATCATATTAACTTGTCTAAAACCCTAGTATCAATAAGAAAATACATGCACTTTCCAAATATTATCTCATATTCACTAACAATCAATTGAAACCAAAAATCATCCAAGCATCAAATGACTGAAATTGAAACTCATCAAGGCTCTACTAACTTAGAACCAAGTAAACCATTCAATGTACTACATGTATATGTATCATTTTCAAAATACAAATAAAAAAATACACTACCAAAATCTATATCATTTTCTTGATAAAACCAAAACCAACTACATGCTTCAAAAAAACATCACAAAAAACCAAATAAGACATATAACCAATTCAAACCTAGAACCTCAAGAGATGAAAGTTGTGCAACCCAAAACATTTCAAAAATATACATGAATCAAAATGAAAATATTTCATTTTCAACTGTATTTTAACCATACATTTTAATTAACTTGAAATGATTCAAGATTTCATGATCAAAGAGGATTTTAAACTTAAATCTATTCCTAAAATACCAAAATAAAATTCAATACCTCGTCTACAACTCACCAAACTTCCTAATTTTTACTTGCTTCTAGAATCTCACTTCTACAACAAGCTTGTCCAAAATAATGATTATCAATGCAAAATTAACTTTTATATAGTCTCATATCCACAATAACTAACCTTGTTACATGTTTCAATCACATTAAATACCAAACTTCAATAGTCTACCACCAACTTTATCTAAATTCTTTGGTGACCCTGATAAAATTTAAACATGAATAGTATTGCTACCAAATTCATTACTAAAATCCTTTAACCAATGCATATACCCCATGTTTTAATGCCATAAATTTTACATGATCTAAATAAAATCTAATGTAATCCCCATAACCTTAATGCAATAAATCAACATAACTTCTAGCTAAATGATATTAAACCATTATTTTGAACCCCATGGTCAACACTAATCACCTAAGTCACTCAGGTTCCATTCAGCCACCCTAAGTTTTTATTAATATTGCCACTTAGATAAAATAATATACAACCTTTGGTTTTTAGGTTAGAATCCATGGGTATTCGACCATTTAACATGCAATGATCTTGATAGAAATTGTTCATGGGTCCTAGTGTTAATACTTTAGCATCAAACCTTAGGTCTTAGGATATAAAACCATTATGTTTAATAATAATTCATATTTAAAACATTTTAAAATAATATGCTTGATCAAATATATATTAAAACTTCAAATATGATGAAAATAATGCCAACATAAACCATTCATATGTAACCTTAATGATTTGAATTATCATTTTATTAATGAAACTATGTATCAAACCATAAATTCTCAAAATTTGAATGCTAGCATTGTATTCACATGATTCACATGATTGAATAAATGTTTCCCTACCAATTATTATGCATGCTTAATATTTTCATTAAATCCATTGAATGCTTTTGAAACCACTTATAATGTAGAGTAATAATTTCACTAAATTCAAAAGTCACAATAAGAATTCATAATAAAATTATATTCAAATGATGTAATGAACTAAGAACCCTAGTTCGTAGTTTTAGATGTTATGACAAAAGTCATGAAAATGACATAATCAGTTTAAATACTTGGTTTTAAGAAAATAAAAAATAGGTTATTGAAAATAGGCTCAACACATGGGTGGGAAATGATGGAGTTAAAACTAGATTGAGTTCTTGAGCCAACCATATGAGGATTGAGAAAGCCATCAACTCAGTCCAAATTATTCAATTATATGATTGCTATGTATACTCACACACAAAGGTTGTCACTAGGTTCATGCATTACTTAATGTTTATTTGGTTACTTCATTTTAACATAGTCTTTTACTTTTGATCATCTCTTAATTAGGGATTGATTTGTTCATGTCTCATTGTAGGACAATGCTTTGGATCATGTTTCACATATGTAGACCTAAATTCACATACTAAAACTTAGATAGAAGGTATTCACTTCTAAGTTAATTCTAGGTATGCTTTTGTCCCCTTTATACTAGTCATTTTTCTTTGCTACATTTATATCATAAAGGGGGAAAATATAATCACCTAAAATTCATAATTGGATGCTAAGAGTGTTGTTTGATTTAACCTATTTCTAGTTTATCCCTAGACCTATCATTTATCATTAGACACACTTTCCCAATCATTATTTAAACTAAAGTCACCTAAAGTCAGCTAAAATATAGTCCCATGATTGTATTCTCATATCCCAACCCAATTTTTCTATCAATCTACCAAGTGAAAATTAGTGCCACATTTGGGACACTAAAATCATATGGTGCTAATATCCCAAAATGTTTCTACTATTAAGTGTAGCTTTCTTCTGTTGACACTTCTAAATGAACCAAAGGTGCCCTCTAGTGTTTAAAGAACACTTCTCATTTTAGAATCTAAAGATTCAAGGCATGAATTTTAGGTATTTGGTCATTAAGATGATTGTGGTGGAAATAGTGGTAGAGCAACATGATATATTCCATAATATTTATAAATTTTGATGGTAAGAGGCCATCTTGGTAATTTTCTTGTAAATTTTGGACAAATTATCCTAGATCTAGACCACTGACTAAACATGAAATGATTATGAATAATGTACTTAAGCTAATGCAATTTATTTAAAAAGAAGCAAAAGGGAAGGTAGGGTATGCAATAAAAATTGATTGTTGATCTATATTATGACATATTGACAAGACTTCAATCCTTTTCAAGCATGATCTTAACTAGAATGTAGTGTAATGTAGCCTAATCTCACATTTCACCACAAACTAGGATTAATTCAAAAGGAGGAAAAATAACACAAGTAGAATTGAATTTACTTTAAGGTTTTACACTACACTTAGATAGTTAAAGAAAATCTTTGTTGTAGAGTAAATGAAATGAAGTAAATTCAATTATTTCAACTAACCTAGCATACACAAGTTAGCAAACTTATAATTAATAATATTGCTCAATATTTCTTGAATTCATTCATATTTAAAACAAAAATAATAATTGAGAGACTTAACAATTCAAACATGATACAACTAGACGATTCTTGTAGAATTCTTTGATCCCTTATATTGATTGCTCAAAATTATACTAAAGTCTCAAAGTCTCCCCCTTTATAATTAGAAATACATGCTCTTTTATAGTAATCTAGGTAGTATACTGGTCATTTTTACAACTACAAGTGTACAAAATATAGTTGTCTTTATTAAAATTATAATACAAGTATCTTTTAAAATCCTACTAACCTAAAGGCAATCACATTAACAAACTAGCATGGAACTTTACAAAATGAATGGGTTTCCCTATTGGCAAGCCATAATTAAGATGATAGATGTGGATCCTTTTGCTAATGTGGGATGCTTATGGAATTTTTATGTTGTTCATACACTAGGCCTAAATCCATAGGTATCCTAGTGATGTACTCCTCTTCTTGGTTTCCCAACTCATCAAAATCTTCATCATTCCTAGCTAAGGCTTCTTTGATGCTCCTATATTTTTTGATTATCTCCCTTACATTGAATATCATGTTCAAAACTCTCTTTTTATCCCTTTTTGATTTTCCTTGACTCTTGCCTTTGATTTATTGAGTCACCAAGGTGGCCCTATGGTGGACTTCTTCATCAACTATAATCCCCATAGTGGTAGTCTATGTAAGATCCTCAAGCATGGTACCTAAGAGATTTTCAATTCTACCAATGAGATAATTTTTTATTCTATGAGCTCCTCAATCTTGATGTGCCAAGGATTTAAATCCTAAATTTTGTCTACAACAATCCCTAATATGGCACTTAAATTCCCCATACTGATAGCCTTTAAGTTTGGAATTTGCTTCTTAACCTAGATATCAAGAAGCTAAGTAATTTTGTCTTTAGAGGATTTTCATTGAGTAGATAATTCCCTAGCTAAGGTAGCTTGATCTTGAAGGGCCCTCTACCTTGACTTCATGGACTTAAATTCCTTGAACATGTCATAAAATGACCCATCCAACATATTGATCATGGAGAGTCTACAAATTCTCCTCTTCCTTCAAGTTCTTAATTCTTTGTACTAATCTTTAAACATTAGCTCTAGACTATTGAAATTGATCCTCAATTAAAGTTACCACATCCTCTTCATATATGGGAGCTTTCCCAAGTTGTTTTATTCTAATAGGGGTTAAATTTATGAATGGCTCCACCTTCTAAAATGTGAACTCTTCCTCGCCCACCATGGCTACCCTCATTAAGGTCCTCTCTAAGGCTATTGTGTCTGGGTTAAATTTTACCTTAACCTCTAGTTCCTTAAATTTTTGAGGGTCATGCACCTCCATACATGTAATTCTAGAGGATCCTAAGGTTCCAATTCTCTATTTTTCTCGAATATGTTGATTTTTTATTCTTCTCTCTTCTATTTTTTTTAATATATCTCTGATACATGGTTTGATGTTTTCATCCTTAGTCAAGCCAATCCACATCAAGGCCCAAGAAGGAGAGAGAGATGAGATATTTTTCATCTTTCCATAAATAAACTAGTTAGGGATGACTTGTCCATGAATTAGATTTTCATCACTAAAAGGATTGACTTCACTATTAGGGTAAGTGAAGGTTAACCTAGGCCTTTTCCTTAGTGTCACAAGCACCAAGGCTAACTCTACCTTCCACTTCTCCCTATCCAGTGGGATTAGATCCTTACCTACTTCACTAGAGGGATCCTCCTCCCTATCAAAATTGTATGTAGCTTCTATATCAATAAGGGTACCTTCCAATGCTTTTTCTACTTCAAGGGTAACCATGCCAATGAATTCCACTAGAGAAGAAGGTCTTTGTGTGAGTGATAAAGGTGTAGAGCCTTCTATAGGTCTTTCCTCTATATTTTTTCTTCAACCATAGCTTTGTATTTTCCTTTTATATCCCCATGCTACTCAATTTTGGCTTGTCCTATTGGTTCAACTTGTTGAGGCTTAGATGATTACCCTTCAATAAGTGGATTTTGATGAGCAGTCTTAGATGTACCTAATAAAAAGTGATAATGTAAAAGGTGTAGTTTCCATATTTATCTTAATGGCTTGTTGTCCCTAACCAACCTATGCTCTAATTGGATGTTGTGACCGTTGATTTTGGAGACTACTTTTTTTAAATTATTGGCTCTGATGTAGATATCATCACCTACACCTAGCTAATGTCCATATTCAATCTTTGGGATATTCATATCCTAAATGTGATTGATCACCTCATTCTTAAGGTCCCATATTTTGAGGTCATCTAACTAAAAATCAAAGGAAGTCATATGTACCACCATGACCTCCAACTACTTCCAATCTCTGATTATGATTTTACCAATGTCTAATGGGAAGGGATGGACTTGAGCTTTCTTATTTTTTTTACATGTCCTATCCACACCTAAAATAATTATAAAGTAAATCTCTTATTTTTCAAGATTTTTGGGGATATGAATTGGTAATTTTTAGGGTTAAGTTAGGATCCCCTCTATCCTTATCATGGTGTAATCTAGGTAGTACCACACATCCCCCATGGTTTCATTTTGTTTCTTCATGAGAGGATGTAGTCTTGGCATATGGATGCTTGTGATTACCTCATAAATGGTTTGGAAAAAATCATCACAAATAAATTTCATGTGGTTGCTTTACTTGAATATATGTAATTTAGAGTAATGGTGGGATATTGTGGTTGTACCATCAAGGGACTAGTTTTTTATGCCAGGGAAGGTTATAGAGGCTAGGAAGGAATCCAAGAGATAGGAAATCATATAAAATTACTTGGAGGTACTTATTTTAATGGCCATGAATTGATTGGCTAGGAAAAATCTTATCATGTCTCCCATAGGAGGGGTCAATTTCTCTCCTAGCATAAAATATACATAAGATACCTAGACTTTGTTGACATAAGTAGTGGAAGGGGCACCAAGGGATATATTTATCAAGGTCATGGCTATCCTAATTCCCTCTCTAAATTATAAAATAGGAATTTTTCCATTAGGGGACCTAAAAACATGGGGTCCTTGGATTAACTATGGTGCAAGGACTGAAATGAGGTCCTAGGTGTTAGTCTAATCTCTCATGGATGGGAGCTCAAAATAAGGCAAGGGAAGTTTTTGATAGGTCTCAAATTCTATAAGGGAGATACATGTAACCTATTTTTTTCTTCCCTATCAAATAATCCACTCCCCATTTACTTTATAATCCATGAAAATAAGAGTAAAGACATCGATAAAATGCATTACCTCTAGTTTTATTATTGCATGGTGTAGGTCTACCATCTAAACTACAACTATGTCAATGTATCTATAATGTGTAGTGGAATTTCTCTTCTCTTCCTAAGATATGGGCTATAATTCTTCCACAAGGAAGAATAATTATAACTAGTTCCTGACTCCATAGACATTTAGGGCCATTAATTCTAGCTCTATATCCTTGAAAACCCTCCCTTCATTTTCAAAGGTTAGATAGATCTCAACCTCTATCTTTAATTATTATCTACTTGCCTCCATTAATGATACCAAATAATCCTCACAATATTTCCAAGGATTTCACCAAGGTAATTACTCTTAGAGGCATAATGATGCAATCTTGATTGAACCATAACCAATTGAGTTAATTTGGGTCCTCTTTATAGAAGGCTTAGGGTTTTGAGCTTTAATGGTAGAAATATCTAGGTCTTAATTTCATATGTGCCTTAGATTTTATGGGACCCTTTTATTCATGCCCTTTATGTTTTTAAGCTTATAAGATCTCTAATTTTTACCTTCTATGCTTATGTGGAGTCCATGTGGCATCATTCTAGGATTTCTATGTAATTTCCATTATTACCATTTGGATACTATCCATTAGATTTTAAAAGCCTCATTTATTTCACTCCATTAGATCAATATCTTAGTTTTAATGCAATCCATTTATCTGAATCTATGTTCCTACATTCCCATTGGTCGATCTATATTTAGCTTTATGGTCATGACACTTGGCACCTTCATAGATCTTTCCCATGCTATGTATCTTTGTCAATTGCCTTCTTTATTTTCCATGTGTCAAGCTCATGGAACCTTGAAAATTCATCGATATCTTTACATGATTAGATCAAATCCAATGAGTGAGTGATCATCATTGATCTTTATGAGGCCCTTTTGGTGAGTAGAGTCCCTCTTATACTGTTGGATCAAATCTAGTGGGTGAGTGATCAACATTGATCTTCATGGTGAACCTAATCATTAATTAAATTCTTTTATTAGGTAGGCCCCTTTAATTTCCTTCTTTTGATTAGTGAGTCACCATACATCTACCTCTTAGGGCTTTATGTGATTTTTGAATTTTCTCCATATGCCTCGTACTATTGGATCAAATCTAGTGAGCAAGTGGTTGTCATTGATCCTTTTATGATACACATTACTTAAGTGGGACCTTTTTGGTTAATACACTATATCTAATAAAATATGATGAGTGAGTGATCACCATTGGATCCTATAAAGGACATGAGGAATAAGAATTAGGCCTAAGGACACAAATACTTAGGATAAATTATTAAGACTTAGGTTGAGATTAAATATCGAGGCCTTAATATTAATAACCTAGTCTAAGTTAGGTTACTTAAAAATGATTTCATAAAGCATGTTAATTTAAACCCAAGGTAGAAGAAAAGGGAAAGGAATAAACAAAGGATTAGGTTATGTTTAAAATAAAACATAAACCCTTTTGTTAATAAATTTATTCAATCATCCCCACCAACTTGGCTCTCACCAATATTTAAATTCAAACTTAAAGACTACCTAGGGTTTGTAAACACCAAACCCTAGACCTTCCATGGAACCTAAAAAAAAGACTTAACCAACTTTTCTAGCTAGGTTAGTTTAAAATAAGAGGTTAAAAAATTCACAAATGTGTTCCATTCATAAGTGGACGATCTTCAAATTTTTCAATAGGGACCTCAATGTTTGGATATTTCAAACTTGGATAGACAGGTCTCTCAAGGGCCCCCAATTTTAAAATGAATGAGGTATGTTGGTCCCAACATGTTACTAGACCTAACTCTTCCCAATAAATACTTTTTAAAATATGTGACCCTCTTAAGTTTTGCCTAAGCATGTTTTATTATCCACACAAACTAAATATCATTATAAATACAAGTCTAATTGACCTTTATTCACTATATGGAAAAAACACATTCAAACCAAAGATAAGTTGAGAAAAAATTATGTATTTTATCCCTATTCTACCCTACTTATGCATACTACCATATATAAGATCCCTAAGCCTATATTTCAAAGATATAAAATCTTAAGCACATTTAAGGAATCCAAGTCCACTATCATTCTAGCATTCACCTGCAATTGCATCAAACACTAGGTGGGATAACTATATCAAGCTTGATCCCTCTTCGAAGTATGGTATGTAGGAAACTCTTTTCATAGTGGGATGTTGAGGCTATCCATCCTATTATACTAATTAACACATAAATATTTCTCATTTCATACTTTAAAAAAATGATTAAGGTTTGCACACTAAATCGGGTTTTCTAAGATAAAGATGGGTCTTTAGGTTTCATATGCATAGGAACATGACCTAAAAACATAAGCACGTGTGTTTCTAAAAAATAGGAACAACCACATAAAGGGTCAAATAATACCAATTTAAGGACACCACATCAACATGGCACTATTATATAGGTGGGTTGATATTATCTAGTGAGCAGATAAATCCTAGAATCCTATTGAAGACACTCATAACTATCCAAAACTCAATTTTTAAAGCCAAAATCATCTACAATAATCAATTTTTAGATAATTTTCTATTTAAACATTTTTGTTTAATATTTCTAAAAATTTAAAAGAGTTAAAAATATATAAAAAATTAGTGTTTAATTATTTTATATTATTTGATTGATTTGGACATCTCAACCCTTTAATCTAAATGTAGGATTTACATAGTTAAACCCTAAAAGATTAAATCATTTTCCATTTTATATGATTATGACCTTAGAATTTATTTTCATTAATAATTGACTCTTTTATATTTTTTTGTTATGACTAACCCATGAAACATGTATAGGCTAACCTAATAGAGATGATCTGATTTTAAAAATATATATTTTAGTTTTTTTGAAAACTACTAATAGATGAAAAAAATTCACCAAACCATAACTACCTGACTATTTTTAGTATTATCCTAGGAGTGAAAATCTATGATTTGGGATATAGAAACAATCTACTTCTGATTATGGATTTTTATTTTATAGGTGATGGTGATCTTGAATATTTATATTTGTAAATTGGGATATCCAAGACAATATGTCAGTATAAGAATAATTCAAAGTTTGCACAAGATTCCAATGTGTACATAAAGTCCAAATATGTCAAATTATACCAAAGTTGATGTTTCAAAGTGTCCAATAGAGAATTTAGGTGTCAACATTTTGCATTGGTGAGGTTTAATGGCATGATAATAATTTTTTAATGACCATCAAGATTATGTAAGGATATCTTAGTAATATATTCTTCCCTGATTTGGATATAATGATATCCTAACCTCAAGTTGAGATTTGAGAAAAATCAATTCCAATGCAATTATTCCAATGGCTTATCAATCAATAGAATTAGAAAATTTTCCTTGATAATGATTTTATCTAATTATTGAAATTAAATACAAAATTTCCAAGACCCATTATTATTTTTAAGTAATACAAGACAAGAGTAAGGACATATGTTTGGTTTGATGACTCCCACCTTAAACAATTCTTACATTATGTTTTCAATTTGAGTCTTATGTTGAAATGGGTATTATTAGGGAATAATTTTTGTAGGTACACTACATGGAATAATATGCATGGAATATCATCTATTCATTATGGATGTGACCCTTTATGCTCCTTAAATATGGTTTAATGATTAGATAATACTTCCTGCAATTCCAAATTTTGGTTTGAATTTAATGATTCATTAAATTGGAGGGGAAAAATCTTTGAAAAATCCTTGAGATCCATTTTTTAATAATTTATCAACTAGATCATATCTAATGATTATTTTTTAATCTTAGAGTGATTCCTTTTATGGTGTGGTTTTCTGCATTATTATTGAATTATATCCATACTTCAAAAACACCCCATATTATAGGTTCTAATGTCTAAAAGTATGCTCTAAAAACTACATCAGAACATCATATATTTATAATAAAAATGGGTGACTTAAAATTATAATCCCCACTAATATTATTACATTTTTAAAAAAATACCTTGCGAGGTAAGGTTCACCCATTTATTATCATGACTTCAAAACTTGAACATATATAAATATAACAATCATCTTATTTTTATAGTCGATAGTCAATGAGATTGTGTGTACTACTAGAATCAAAAGGGATTGTGAGGGTATATTTGTAAAATACCCCTTAACCTTCATTTATTGATGAGTGGTGATGTTAACCAATACATGCATTGAATTTTTTTACCTTTTACGTCACTGATATCAAGTTCTTTTTCTTCATCTTAGGCTTCTAGTGTACTTATAATTTGTCAAACTCTATAAGCGACTCCACGTCAACCTATTAAATATTTATTTCACATGTTATTTACCTTTTATAACTAAATCATCCCAATTTTAGCATAACACTTTTTCCCAATAGGCCAACATCTCATCATCTATTAGGAATTTGAAGGACGTAATTATAGGTTTTAGTAATGTTACTATTTGTGGTTGTAACATATTCTTAAATGGGTATGTTTTGGATGAGATTTGGTAAGCTTTGAGATTATTTTCATCCAACTTATCTAACCCAATGGTTACCATCATATATTTAGGTTTTGACATTTTCAAATCAACTCTAATATCCTATTATAGGCCACTTATAAAAAAAATATGGTCATTTGTCAGCCCATATGTTCCATTTGAAATTCTTTAAAATTAAATTTGATATTCCAAAATATAAATAATATTAACCATAATTTGGTAAATGCTTCTATGAAACCTTTATATGCACTTGGGAAAAATGAAACAAATAAGATTTCACAAAATTTTATCCATGCCAACATACCATTATATTTTTAATACCAATGAAAGTAGTGGATAGAGTCTTTCTCCAAGTTGGAAGAAGTTATACCTACCATGTCTCATAATTTTATGTTGTGCATAAGTAAATACTTCTATACCCTATATATCTAATTAGTGGAATAGTTTTTCTAAAATTTAAGAAAATATAATTTCGAACTACATGGAAATCTCCTAGAATTGGTGTTATGTTCAAAATTTTAATTTATAATTTTCTATAATTGATGGAAACTTGGTTCAATGATATTATCCATCATTATTTTCTATTGGTAATTGAAAATATAAATTTGGGGTTGGAGGTCATTTATTATGGCATGT
>JARHVA010001186.1:3640000-3657500 GCA_037957365.1 Torreya grandis
CAACACCTACATCCACCTTTAGAGAAGGAAGAGTACATAAAGCACAATGAGGTGTGAGAATGGTAATTTGGGTGGAAGGTAGAATTATTTAAACACTCATGGATTATACAAATCATTATCAAACTATATTTATACTTTAGGATCAAAATGAAAATGTAGTTGTGGAGTTGGAGAGACCTACAGGTCTATTAGGCAATGTATGTTAGTTTCAAGATGGATAGCAGTTAGAGTTCATGAAATGCACTAAATTTTAACTAAAATTAATGTATAGGTAAGTGATAAAACCATTTTAGGCCATTAATAACTAAATAAGGTATAGATCAAGAGGACTAGACAAATATCAATCTAACCTTGTAGACATAATGAACATATACATGTTATTAAAGTTAATAGGCTAGTTTCAAGCCTTAAGAATTAGCACAATGTGCATGAAGAGAATTGATGTTTATCTAAAGTTAATATACAAGTCATGATTTCATATTAAGATAAAATTAAATATGATGAAATGATAAAGGAAATGATCAAAGATAAGTCCACTAAAATCCTGCATACACAGTCATGAACCTACATGGTTGTTTGCCTCATGAGAGATTTTGCTTAAGGAAAGAAAAGAGTGAAGACTTGTGAGAAGTTGAGGAAATGAAAACATTTTAATATGGTTTCATATAGACAATAGGATCACATTCGGTTATTAGACCCACTAACTAAACAATGTAAACCATGCCTATTTAGCTAATGTAAGCTACAAGCTTGCTTACTTTTGAGAAGTATTTGCTTGTTTGAGAGTTTTAAAGGTCTGTAGGAGGATTGAGGGAATGTAAATATTTTAATATGATTTCATTCCAATAAAATAACCCCATGGAACCTTTATACCCATAAAAAGATAAATCTAATTATGTTAATATCTATTTTAGGCCAAACAAGCATAACTAGATACACAAACCTATATACAGTCATGAAAAAAGAAGTTAGATTAAAAAATAATTGAAATATGCCCTTAAGGACCTTTATGAGATATTAAGGAGTATTAAAAATAATTTTATGAATTTTCTAATCCCTAATAGTGGAGAAAATGAAGCAAATTTAGTAATTCACGTCAGATGAGCTAGTATGCTCAAGAACCCTAGCTTGAGTAATTAAAGGCTAATACAGGGTTAAAGAGATAGATATAATTTTATAATCATGTGATCAATATATTTTGGATGTATCATATCTATTTAGGTCATTTTAAACTCAAAATCTGACTCAAATGCCATATATAGGCATCATGTCTCTCTTAACCCTCATAAATGCACAATCTGCCACCTGAGTGCCACCATCTTCTACTTATATATTCCATGAGAAATTACATGGTGAAAAAAGGAGATTTTAACTATTATATAGGTTTATAAACTTCCATATTTGTGAATTTTTTCTTAATTTGTTGGACCATACAATATGAATCATTATTAAGAATCTTATGCACTCATAGGCTACCCAAAGAAACTAGTTTCAACTCAATGATAGTTAATATGATTTTATGCATCCAAATAAATTGTAAAAGCCTAAAATGACATGTATTATTTACAAAACTCCCATGATTACCTCATTATTCCATTGGTTTCTACTTGTAAGTTATAAGTGTATGGAAAAAGACCAAAAAGGTTATTTTAAGCTTCTTGATAGGGTCATACATGTCAAAAGCTCAAAATTTAAATGGAGTATCCTGTGAAGGAAATAAAAATAAATCACATATTTTTTTATGTTTCACATGAGTGGTATTCCTATGTATCCAAATTCTAGTCTCTAAGTAGGGAGGCTTAATTAAGACCTAGTTAGGAGGGAGAAAGGTAGAAAAAGGGTACTTCCACTTACAATATAGAAATGAAATTTGAAATGAAGTTACAAGGGGATAATTGGTGTTAAAATATGCATTTATTTTATCAATAACCTCTGTACATTCTTTAACACAATTATGTTTACACATTTTCATAGCTACAAAGAATTAGGCTAGATGAGGCCTTTTTGTGTAAATGAATCCTTGAGGGTAGTTTGGGACATCCAAATGAGTTTTTTTAGGTCTGATATGATGTTAATAGACCATAAATGGGAAGATAATAAGTTTGAGAATATTAATTCAAGTTTTGACACTTGTAATCACGATTAGCCTAATGAGATGAAGAGACTTCTAGACACCTAGCAAGAGAATGAAATTATGTGTCAAAGGTAACCTTCATATATTAGTTGAAATGTTTCAATATAAGATAAAATATGTAACTCAACATGACTTAACCATCAATAATTCCACTTGTCATTCCACAAGCCAAGCCAAAGGTTAGTTTTAAAGAGTTAGGCAAGGTATCAAGCAATATTTGAAACTTCCATGCCACTTGGAGCAAAAGAGAATATTTATAAGACTAAAGCTTATCTTTTAAGACATTATGGGGTAGTTTAAAACTCCTTTCTTATTATAAATCCTTTTATACACTTGTCTCTCTCTCTCTCTATCCTATACCCTTATCTCCTTCTTTCACTTTCTTTATATATTGAGCCTTAATTGGCTATGTTTGTATCCTCCACTTGGGTATTGTGAATCCCTACCCATTTACATCATTTGATTAATAGATTATCTAGTTTTCACTTTTCCATGGATTGGTTTCAATATGCATGTTTGACTATTTGATCTTGTTAAGTGATAATCTTGCTTCCTTGGCATGTTTATCCTTGTTTAACGTTCATGTTTAGTTTGGAATCCTTTTGTAGGTCTATTTAAGTGTTAAAATGGAGTATGTATGGGTTTGGTGAGTTTTATTTTATTGGTGTCATGTCATGACCTTTTGACTAGTCCCTCTAGCTCAATATTTCTTCACAAACCTTCACAAGAAACATTGATGTAGAGTGGTAGATTTGGATTAGAATCATGTGCAGGTTAGTCTCTTATTTGAAGTGCAATTGTAGTTGGTTATTAGTGATTATATCATATTTGGTGCATCACCTATATTATAATATGTTTCTCTACCTTTTACTATCAAGTGTAGATTAGTATTTAATCTTGAGTGATTCATCAAGGGGAGATATCCCTCTAACCTAGAGATTAACCTCTCTAATAGGGTACACACAACTTTGAGGTGTTTCCATGTTACATCAAATTTGGAAGGCTTTAAATACCTTCCAAAGGGTGCAAATTTGATTGATAACAATTTTTTCATGCCTGGTGGGACTAAGGTCCAATTTTTTGGAAGAATTCTTGGTGTTGTTCTCTACCTATCAACCTTTAGAGGCATTAAAAACATTAATGGCAACTTTGTTCATGATCAACTAGTTTTACCAGCCTAGTTACTCATTTAAAGTAAATTGTGTTTCATTTCATTAT
Organism: Torreya grandis; assembly: GCA_037957365.1. Classification (NCBI taxonomy): domain Eukaryota; kingdom Viridiplantae; phylum Streptophyta; class Pinopsida; order Cupressales; family Taxaceae; genus Torreya; species Torreya grandis. The sequence goes on from JARHVA010001186.1 coordinate 3,643,353, forward strand.
CTTGATGAGGTTGTTATCGTTTAGTTTGAAGTGAATTTTAGTTTTACGTAAGTTGATGAAGTATCTCATCCTTGTGGTCATATATACTATCCTTAATATAATCCTTATCATCCTTTTTAGAACTCATATAAGTCCTATAGTCAACCTACATTCCCTCTACATGACCATGATGTTTTATATGACTAGCCTTCTCAAGCTCCAGAAGTTCGTAGCCAACATATTTACTCCTAAAACTAATCCATTTCAAGTTTTAAGAAAATTATATTAGGATATGAAAGGTACATGTTAGACATTAGTACATAGAGGTAATATTTTCAATATATCCATATTCACCTCATTTATGACATGAGGGATTATTTGCATCTAATGAAGGAAGAATGGGCACCTATTGAGAGAGTAAATTGGAAAATATTCTCATGTGAGATGATGTATGTAAGTGGTCTCATTAAAATCCTTTAGGATAAGCTAAGAAATAATGAAGAACAATAGGTCTAACTCCATCAGCCTTATGTGTCTTCATATACACCACCTCAGCCCTCATATATGCCATCCATTCTTCCCTAAGAGACCACTTCAAGTGAACTTCCAAGTGTTCCAAGTCCTTCATGTGTTCCTCGAACCTTCGCTTCTTGGAATTAAATCCAAGAGAGTATTCAAAAAAATTAAAATATTATTTTTTAGAATCCCATTATTGATAACCAAAATGCTACGTCTATTCCTCAAGAACCCCCTAAGAATTATTTTAAGACTCTAAGATGGAATGAAGTGGTGAATTAATGGAGTGAGAAAGGTAATAAAAGTATATATTGGGAAGTTGAAGTCAAATAAGAATCTAAACCTATGCAAGTATCTCCCAACCCTCCTTAAGCTTCTAATTGTATCTCATACCAACCCTCTTATGTCCCTTATCCTCATGAGGTCACTAATCACCTTAAATAGAATTTATTCCAAGAGAATATAGATAGGTAGATCAAAGAGATAGAACTAAACATAAGGAAGGATGAAGAGAATGAAAATCAAGAGGTTGAAGACAAAGAGATATTTATGCCTAATCAATCCCCATTAACCTCTCTCTAAAAGCCTATAGCTTTTCCATATTATAGGTATATCTAAGAATGTTTTCAAAAAAATGATGAGTCTCTAATTAAGAAGATTGAAGATAAAGTTGGAGCTGTTGAAGATACTCAAAAAGGCCATGAGAAAGATGAGGTGACTGTTAAAGACAATGTTCCTTCCATTGCCCAGCTCAATTTTCTATCTCTCTTAGATTTTTTTAAAGAATCTTCCATATCCAAGACCCCAAGTTTAAAAAGTAATCCCTCCATTCCCAAGCTCATTAACTAGTCATTCATCACACCTCATACTCCCTCTCCAACTCATGAACTTACTCAGAACCCTCCCACCACATCCATTTTTGAATAATAACATGTCCTATGTGAGGTAAGTGAATAGGATCAAGCTATAGTTGTATTTGATGAAGTTTATTCGAGTTTCTATGATGAATAATTCACCATCAGTACTCCCCTTAGTAAACATAAAAATAAATCAATCTTATTAAATGAAGAAAGAGATGATCTTGATGAGGTTGTAGCTACCCATGAAGAGAGTTCTAAGATTGCTACCTTAGCCAATGAAGAGGTTGATCAAGATAAGGAAGAAAAGGCTTTTGAGAGGAGAATCATATTGACTAAATTTGTTGAGTATCATGAGAAAGTTCAAGGAGATTTTAAGGACATGTGGTAGACCTCTTTGCATATGTTCAATTAATATGAATGTTTTGAGAAGTGGGAACCTATAAGAGAACAAGTTCAAGTGGTTAATGAAAAATTTAAGGTTCTTAGTGAGAAAACATGTCTTGAATAATGCCACTAGGAGTTTCAAGTCCATGATGGAGGAATTTATGATGACTATGAAACTCATGGGGATGATCAAGAGATTAAATTTGAAAAATAATAGATGATAAAGTTATTTCTACCTTCATAGACCAAGATGATATGTGGCATAAGTTCAAAGAGATTTGTGATTAATTTGAAACTCTTCAAGGAAACATAGATCCTATTGGACAAATTAGGAATGTTTTATAGGTTGTTTTCCCTCTTGAAGGACAAGATAAAAATATCCAAGGTACCATATTTGAAGTTAATCTTATGAATTAAGAAGTGGTCATGTTTGAGATAGGCACAAGCATAAAAAGGTGTCATGAGAATTATTTTGAATCAAAATAGGAATTCATCTTCATAGGTGATTGGTTTGTAACTATCATTCCATTTGAGAATAGGCCAAAATGAGTGACATTCAATAAGAAGATGAAAATAACAACACCAAGTCTCAAAAGGAAATTTGATTCATGTCATTTTTCATCTCATGGATCAAGAGGTTATACAAGATTCCCCTTTGATCTATGAGGAAGAAGTTATTTTTTGGGTAGTTGTATATAGTTAGTTTATTCATCGTATTTGTTATGTTTCCTAAGTGCTTAATGGCACATGTGTGTGTCTTTTTATTTTTTTGTGTCTTGTTATCCTTTTTTGTGTGTGTTTAAAGCTCAAATTAGCTTGTATTATCATGGTCAAGGTCTAGTCAATTCTAAAACTAAGTGCAAATGACTTCATTGCTTAATGGAAGGATAAGGCTATTGGTCCATTTAGCATAGCAGGTAGTCTACCCTATGAATCATCAATTTGTTAACCAATTTTCACCCCCAAGGTCAAAATGTCAACCCATATAGGTGAAAAATTGAGTGTCATGTTTTTATAATATTTTTCATATCTTTCTCATGCCTTAATAATCTTCAAAAAGTCTTCATAAAACCTTATTAGCATTGTTTAAGGTAATTTTAGATAAATTAAGGTAATGTCTTATAGTGGTCTTATAGTGATCTAGTCTTGTCATGGAGTGATGAGTGTTAGTCAAGAAGTGTCATAGGTCTGTATGTGTCCTTAAATGTCATTTTATGTCTTAATCATATTGAAATAACATTTCATGTTGATTTGAAAACTTTAAATTTATTTTCTAGACTTTAAGGTAAGATTGATGAAGAAAAAAGGGTGATTTTGCTAACTTTCATGAATGGTAAATCCTTCAAATTCCAATATTCCATAAAAGACAATTTCCAAGGACCCTGGAGTAGTTATATAATTTCCACACATGTCATCAAGTCAATAATATGTCATATCTTGAATATGGACACCTTAGAGGGGAGATTTAGCACTTGTACAAACTTTGAACTCATCTTCCACATAAAAATAGTTTATCAGTGTCCTTTCAGCTTCTATAAGTCATTTTCTAGATTTCGATTAGGTTTCAAGTCCAATAGATGCATTAAACTCTCTATCTTCTCCATTTCTCCCTTCACAATTTCATGAAGGCTATTTTTAGATAAATGGTGCAAGCTGTACAGGTGGATTTTAGGGATAATATTTATATGAGAGTTGGGGAGCCCTATGGGATTCCAATAAGTGGCATTGGTAGTTTTATTGAGCTCCTTAGATTTATGAACAATCCTTAAGGATCTAAACTACTTTTTGGAGGATTAAATCCTTAGAAAATTCTATTGCAAATATGAACTCTTTAGGGGCATGAATAGGTTTGTATAGGGTTTTTATATGTATAAAAAATATCTCCATGCTTGTATTAAGTAAACTTGCATGTGTGGCATTAGAATTTAAACATGAGATCCTCATAAAGATGGTTTGTAGGTGTTGCACTTAAGGCTAAGATTTGATACACAGTTCAACATAATTAAATAATTTTCATATGTTTCATTTCATATTTCATCTTCATTAAAGTACCTCTTATTAGTTAAGCATTATTTACTGGTTTCAAAATGGTCATATCATCATTCACCTTTTGGACTGTGTCCTAGAGTTGCCTGCATAACGAGATGAATTGAGTGGGGTCTAAATATGCATTTCCAAAATATTTTGAGAGTTATGGTTTATTTTTTAAAATTTTGATGTAAATTAGGTATGATCTTAGATACCTAATTATTATGTTTGTACCTTTCAAATGTCTAGAAACCTATATGTACTATGTTTGTGTTTGTAAGTCTACAACTTTAGGAGAATTCCAATGAAATGTGTCAATGTTTGAGTTGTAGGCCTACATATGAAATCATTGTAATGGTTTTATGTTTGAAAAAAATTAATATAAAAATGAGGATACTACAACATCTGAAGTCAATAGAGAGTTGAGGATATAGTCTACAAGCCTCACCCTCCTAAAAAAACAATATGCTACCCAAGTGCCACCATCATCTACTTGGATCTTCCATGAAAAAGTACATGGTGAAATATTAGTTTGGAAATGTTAGATAGGTTTATACACTTCCATATTTGGGTAGTGGTTCTTATATTGGTGGACTATAAAGTTTGAATCATTGTTAAGAACCTTAGGTACTCATAAGTCGCCCAAATAGGCTAGTTTTAATCTGATGAGAGAGAAGATTATTTTACAGATCTAAATGAAATGCAAAATCCATAAAATAAAATGGATGATGTCCAACACTCCCATGAGTACCTCCCCATGCCATTGGTTTGTAATTTCAAGGTATAGGTGTATGGAAGAAGACTAAAAATGTCTATTTTATGCTGCTGGAGAGGTCCATACAATCTGTCAAAAGCTCAAAATTGACATGGAGGATACTATATAGGTAATAAAACTAACTCACATGTTTTTAATGTTTCAAATGTGAGGTAAGCCTATGGATCCAAATTTTAGTCTCTAGGTAGGGAGGCCTAATTGAGATCTAATTAGGAAAGAGAAAGGCATAAAAATGGTACTTTCACTCAAAGTATGGACATGAAATTTGATAAGAAGCTATAAAGGGATATTGGGTCCTCAAATATGTGCTCAATTTCTCAATAACCTTTGTAAATTATTATACACAAGGAGTTTTACACGTTTTCAATGCTATAAGAAATTTGGCTAATTGAGGCCTTTTGGTGCAAAATGAATCATTGGGGTAGTTTTAGACCTAAAAATGAGTTTTTATAGGTCTAGTATGATGTGATTATACCATCCATGGGGATATAATGAGTTTGATAATATGAATTCATGTTTTAACACTTGTAATCAAGATTGGCCTAGTGAGATGAAGAGAGTTCTAAACACCTAGCAAGAGAATGAAGTGATGTGTCAAAGGGAACCTTCAAAGATAATTTGAATGTGTAAAGAGATAGGAAAATATGTAACCTAACATGACCTAACCATCAATAAGGCCACTTATCATTCCACAAGATAAGGCAAAGGGTAATTTTGGAGAGCTAGACAAGGTGTCAAGTAAAGTTTGGAACTTCCACACCATTTGGAGTAGAAGAGCATCCTTAGAAGACTAAAATTTATCTTTTAAGACTTGATGGGGTAGTTTCAAAATCCTTTCTTATTTTAACTCCTTTTAAACACTTCTCTCTCTCCCTTCCTATGCCCTTCTCCCCTTCTTTCACTTTCTCATTAATTGGATATGTTTGTATCCTTAACCTAGGTATGGTGAATCCCTAACCATTTTTAGCCTTTTATCAATGAATAACAACCTATGTTTACCTTATCCATGGACTAGATTTAATATGCATGTTTAACTAGTTGATCTTGTTAAGTAATAGTCTTAATTCCTTGGTATGTTTGTCCTTATTTAGAATTCATGTTCAATTTGGAATCCTTTGAAAAGTATCTTAAAGTATTCCAATGGATTTTTTATATTTTTAGTTAGTTTTCTTTCATTAGTTTCATGTCATAACCTCTTGACTAGTCCTCATATCTCAAGATTACTTCATAAACCTTCATGACAAATATTGTTGTAGATAGGTATATTTGGATTAGTGTCATGTGTAGGTTAGTCTCTTATTTGAAGTGTAATTTCAATTTATTGGTAGTGATTAGATCATATTTGGTGCATCACCAAGCCATTATAATGGTTTTCTCTCCCTTTTCCTAGCAAGTGTAGATTAGTATTTGAGCCTAAGTGATTAATCAAGAGGAGCTAACCCTTTAACCTAAATATTCACCTCTCTAATATGGTACCCACAACCTTGAGGTGTTTCCATTTTAGATAAAAAATTTAAGGATTTAAATACCTTCCAAATTGAGAAAATTTGATTAATAACAATCGCCATGAATCCATAAATATGTGTACCTAATACCATATTTTATGTCAAAAATTAATGGCACTAATTGGACTTTGGTTAATTAATGTCTATATGGAAGTATACACTACTATTTTATAACCCTATGTGAATAAAAATAAAAGATTGGCTAGTTAAAATACTTAAAATAAATTCCACTCAATAAAAAAGGATAAATGAACCACTATTATTAAAAAGAATGATTTCTTTAGATCATATGAAGAATATATTTCTGTTACATTTGTGGAAATTTTATCACCTTCAATACTAAGACAAGATATATTTTTTGAGGGATATTATGTTGGATTAAAAAATCCATGAAGTGGACTATGGAAAACTAGACATTCTTACATATATTGAAGGGCTTGGACCCAGGTGATTGACTATTGGTTTTATACCACTCTTCACACATTCTTGATTATTTAAGAAATCCAAGGTTGGAAAATATTTTACATTAAAATTTTGAGTTCTTGGATGATATTAGAGTAAATTTATTGATAATTATACCACCACTTCTTATCTATAAAATAATTTTAAAAAATGGGTTGGTCAAGAGTGGTAGATATTTCCTTTAGGATCCTATACACCTAAAATATGGTATGTAGAAAGATTTGGATCTTAAAATGATGTGAATCATCAAAATATTTGGTCTAATGACTATGGGGTTAAATAATATGTATGATTCATAAAAATAAAAATAAAAATTATAATTAAGATAACATTAGTTAATATGATTAAGAGAAAATGAGTAATATGATAAGTTAGGAGTTAATGAGGAACAAAATTACAAACAAAGATAAGAGGAGAAAAATGGAATAAGAGAGAGAGCATATGATAAATAGGAGAGAGATTCAAAAATAATAACACAAGTAGATACTTCCATGAAATAATAATAAGAGGGGAGAGAAAATATGTACCCTCACTAGTGAAGTTCCTACCATTGAATATCTAGAGAATAAGGAGATAACTAAGACACATTAGTTAACCTTGATAATACTAGAATAAACTGAAGTGATGAGGGGAAGAGTAAATTAAAATAAATTAAATACTTCACACTATAAAATGTGATGAATGACATGAGAAAATGAATACATGATCTAGCAAAAGTCATGGTCATGTAATAACTATTGAAATCCCTCATAATCAAATCGTAGTCAATGGAGATAGGTAAATCACATAGTTGATGAGGATTAGGAGAAGGATATGATATGGCTAGAGGATCCATTATATTAATTAATGTAGAATAATGATAAATAAAAAACATAGTATCACTGATAGAATAAAATATAGAAGTAGGGTTAGAATATGTCATCATAGTTTAGGAATGGAGTTATATATAAGAAAATAGGAAGAAATAGTAGAATGAAAAAATAAATAAAAGGAACTACAAAAGAATAAATATGTAGTAACTATTTAAGATAAAATAAAATTAGTATAATACATTTTATATAAGCATAATAACTGAGAGTGGGGGTGGTGAATCAGTCTTAAAAAACATTCAATCAATTACATCTACTCATCTATAAATTATAAAAGAAAAATAATGATCTAGAAATGTATTAAGAACCAATCCAATGAGAATGAAACAAGATAAAACATCACATATTTTGGAAACCCTCATGGGTAATACAACCCACTACAACAAATCTTTGAAAAACTATCCTATAAGATAATGTATCAAATTTAGTTGATTACCAACCCAACATGGGGTACCAACCCCAAATTTATCAAGCACCTACATGAATTTAGAAATCACCCACTTAATAGGAGGTTATAACCCCTTATGACTAAGCACAAAATTATTCAGAGGAAACTTATAAAATCACCAACCTACAAGGAAGCTTCAACTCCCTCTTTGACTAAGCACCAACTTAGCAAATCACACTTATTTCTTCTATTCTTCCACTCAGCTCTTTATATGATCTATCCATTATCGTACATTACTAACACATCTATAATTAAAATCTGATATCATCTCAATATATAATTATTATTCTTTCAACTTTGCTTCACTTGATCTCTCTCAAAACTACCTCTAGGCTTCTTCGCTCAACTATCCCTCATCAAGACTGAATAGGTCATATGACTTTGATCTTAAATTATAAAAAACCTATATTATCTTCATGAAATTATTTTATACTCTCTATTGAGGGTTTAAATTTTTTTTCCAACCTCCTTAGGCTCATTTATTCATCAATACATTAGCTTACTCTAAGCCTAACCAAATAAGCCTAAAATGCCTTGTATATATACTCACCTTTTGTTCATATACCATTTTGTCAGCCACACACCCTTAATCTATTAGGTATGACATATAATAGTTCTTATGACATATAATAAAAAATATTCAAATAAACTTTGAGTTCATTTTTATCTTTTATATCTCTATTAGACCTCATTTCACTTTTAGGTCTTATGAAGACCTAATTACATTAGGCCTTCTTGTCAACATGTTGTGTTAGCATTTCATCCTTTAGAAAACATTAAACCTATATACATGGCACAATAATTTTATAAAACATCCAAAAATTCCTTATCCAATATCCTATGATTTCCATAACACATTTTAGGTACAACCACTTCATGAAACTTCTCAATAATACTCAGTCCCATTAAGTCTATGTACATCAAAACATTTGTCTTTTAATAATGAGGCTCAAACACACTTAATCCACTCAAACATGATCAAAATAATGCATATATAGATTCTAAATTACCTCAAGGTCATTACCAAATGCATTAAAAATTTTCACTCAGTAGATAAGGGCTCAAAAACATCTCTATAACTCATTCACTCAGAACTGTCGGTTTACCTCAAAACACAATCATGGGGAATTTTATCTCCAACACATATGTAAACACTTTAAAATACTCCTAATGAATTAAAAATATTAGTTGAAATAAATTTAACATCCTCAAACATAAAACTCATATGGTTTAATAGCAAAATATTGGTGTTTTAGACTAATCTCATGACCTTATATCACATTGTCTTATCTAAACCAGACATGTCAACTTATGAGAAACATTTTTTCCATATTAACTGACCTCTAAAAATTATTCTAATCATAAAAATTCCTTAAAATTCATGAGAAACATATCCATTCGCTTGGTTTCATCATTATATCATGAAAACACACTCCAATTCATCTTCTCATTACTACTTCTTGGGTTTTACATTGTTTACACCATTAAGCCTATCTATGAATGGATAAAATAGAAGACTAGTTTAACACATTATAAGGGTGTAACTAATCCAAAAAATTCATGGGAATGTATTATGGGTCTCTATTTTATTATTCCATTAATTTATCTACTTTGACCAATTCAACTTTTGACTATTATAGTAAATTATTCACAAATAAGCCTGTATCTATGTATTTTATTTCTCATCTTACTAACCACCACCACTTGGAGGTGCCTAGGAGATTTTAAAACATTATCCAATAATTTTTATAGTCATTTGAGACCATTATGGGATGTTTCTAATAATATATTCTACATCAAGTCTTTTATTAGGGTTTTAGAGGGGTTTAACATAGGTTTTGGTGTTAAAAATTGTTCATAAAGGACTACTCCTTAAATCCAAAACCAAAGCTTGGAAATATTATATAGGACCCTTCCCCATCTCTCCTTAATATCTCAAATTCCCATGTAAAGGTTAAATGTGCCAATGAGCATCTGAAAGTGCTTATTGGTTCTTAAGACCTCATTTTGTGAACTTGAGAAGGCCTAAAAAAGTGTTTATTTTAATTTCCTTCAAACCATGGCCTCAAAATTTGTGAACATGCTTTATATATATATATATATATATATATATATATATATATATATATATATATATATATATATATATTACCTTTGTCCATACTCACATATTCATACTTACATTGAAATCTGATCTTCATGCCTCATTAGGCTAGATGGGCCCTAAAAGAGGTCTAGGTGTAGGCTTAATATGGAGGTCCTACCCCTATATGCTCACTTTTAAACTCTCATTAATGCTTCAATTATTTTCTCTCATGATCAAATAGTTCCAAAATACCTTATCATGCTTGTGCTTATCCATTTTCATGCACATACCTCTTCATGTCATGACTAGGATTCTTATGCACCTTTTACATCAATGGCTTGTACCTTAATACAAACATAAGACATTAGTTGTTTACACATTATCTCTCTTGACTTTAAATTACAACATCATTTCAATGATAAAACTCTCTAAATGCCTCTTGTCATATCAACACACTACCAACTAGTCCTACTCACTTAATGACATTAATCTCAAGTAAGATGAAAATTTGGCATCAAAAAAAATACTCAATAATCTCCCCCATTTTCATCAATAAGAACCAATCTTATAAACTTATCTCAATAAGAAACTTTAACCTCATTCTAGACTTTCTCCCCCTTTGACATAAATGATAAAGTGGTGTTTGTAACTTCTTGGATCACACCTCTTACAACTAAAACACTCAACACAACATTTTGAGATCATGACTCACTATACAAACATGTTCCCCCTATCTTCATGCATACCTTCTCAACACTACTCACATGTACTTGGAGATAATGAACCACCTGATAAGCTCCCCCTAAGCACTTTACTTAGTGACTGCTAGGGGTAGGAACTACACCCAGTTCCTACCGTAGGTGTTCAAATGTTGCCTTTAGAAGTGGATTGGTCAAAATATCTACAATATGATCCTATGTAGAAACATATTCAATTTTGACACTTTTTTCACTTAACTTCTCTCTTAGGAAATGATACTTGATAGGAATGTGTTTAATCCTTGAGTGCATAACAAGTTTCTTTGAGACACTTATAGAACTTATATTATAACAATAGATAGGGATAGGACCATCATAATCCACCTTGTAGTCTCTTATAGTTTGTCTCATCCATAGGACCTAAGTGCAACATGAAGCTATTACAATGTATTCTACCTCACAAGTAGATAATGTCATAGATGGTTGCTTCTTTCTTATCCATAAAACTAGGCACTCACCTAAGAAGAAATCTCCTCCACTAGTACTCTTCCTATCATCTAGACTCCTTGCCTAGTTTGCATCTATATATGTTGTCAAATTAAACTCATTACTTCTTAGATACCAAAACCCAAACTCCATACTTTCATTGAGATAAATGAGTATCCTTTTGACTGCTTGCATATTATTTTCCTTTGGATCTGCTTGAAAACTTCCCAAAAGACCTACTATTTATATGATGTCAAGTATAAAGGTAGTGGTGTGTAGAAAACTTCAAATCATTGACCTATATGATGTTTTTTTGACCTTTGGAGAATCATATTACTTGCTCAGCTTAGACCCAATGATCATAGGTGTATTAATTTCCTTGATATCTTCCATCTCAAACTTCTTCAACATCTCTCTTATGTACTTGGCTTGTGAAATGAATATACCTTTTTTTAGATTGAATGATTTAAACCCAATAAAGAATGATAGGTCTCCCATCATGGACATCTCAGACTAGTTCTTTGTCACCTCTATAAAGGCCTTGGTCATGTTCTCATTATTTCCATCAAAAATTATGTCATCCACATAGATAACTACTATTAACTGATGGTCATCTTTAGTCTTTATTTAAAAATTACTATCTACAACTCCTCTTATGAATCTTTGATCCAATAAACACCTATCCAACATGGTATACCAAGCTTTAGGAGCTTGATTTAGACCATAAATATACTTTTTAAATATACAAACATATTCTATATTACTTGATAGTTAGAACCCTCAAGTTTCTCTATTTACACCTCTTCTTCTAAGTTTCCATTCAAAAAGTTAGATTTGACATCCATATGGTACACCTTGAACCCTTTGAATCCTAAATATGCTAGAAAAAATTTGATGGCCTCCAATATTACCACTAGTGTAAATGTATCCATAAAGTCTACCCCTTTAACTTATGTATATCCCTGACATACGAATATAGCCTTATTCCTAATAACTTCGCCATTTTCATTCAACTTATTTCTAAACACCCATTTTGTGCCAATGACATTCTTGTCTTTAGTCCTTGGAACTAGTTCTCAATTCTCATTCTTCTCTATTTGTTCTAACTATTCATTCATAAAACCTATCTATAACATGTATATGCTTTCTTATACAAGGTTATTAGGTTCAATATTAGAGAATAGAGAAACATTATCTTGATTTACGTTACTTACCATTCTTATCCTTGTTTTCATACTTACGTCTTTGTTACCAATGATTTATGATTCAGGATGATCTCTTTGAATATATCTTTGAGGGAAATTTTGAGTATTATCTTTCCTCAACTTCTTCTTCCTCATCAAATTATATTGTTTCCTCTTAATTATTTATGTCCATATTATCTAATGTATCCTTTTATTATAAGTGTGACTTCCTTAATTCATCAATATTCACATTGGTGATTTCCACTATCTTTTACAACCTCTTATTATACAATCTATAGGATGAGCTCACTTATGAGTATCCTAAGAATATACCTTAATCAAACTTGAAGTCAAACTTACCTAAGTATTCCTCATCTCTTTTGATGAAACATTTTCTCCCAAACACTCTAAAGTGTTTTACATTATGAGGTCTATCTTTCCACATTTCATAAGGGGTCTTTTTGTCATTAGTCCTTATCAATCCTCTATTCAAGATGTAGAATATAGTGCTCAATACCTCTCTCCAATATCCATAATATAATTTAGATTCATTTAGCATAGTCCTTGACATCTCTTAAACTATCTTATTCTTTCTCTCCTCTGCCCCATTTTCCTAAGGTGTCCTAGCTACTGAGAACTATCTCCTTGTCCCATGGACCTCAAAAAAGTTATCAAACTCATTAGACCAAGAATCTCTTCCTTTATTAGATCTTAGGTACTTTATATTTTCATTCTTCTCATTATCAAAAATAACCTTGAATGCCTTGAACTTATCAAGAGTTTTTAACTTTTATTTCAAGAATGTTACCCACGTTATTTTTGTGTAGTCATCTATGCGTAACATGAAGCATATATCTCCTTAAATGATTTAAATTCTTGTAGGCCCATAAATATTAGTGAATATTAACTCTAAGTTCATTTATTATATTAATCCTTGGATTAGAACCTTCTTCTAGTCTTCTTACCATGTTGACATGCCTTATAAAATGTGTTTGTTATCTTGGTGATCTTAGGCATGTTCTTCACAGACTTATTGGTGCTTATTTTGACCAGATTATCAAAGTTTAGGTGACCCAATATTTTATTCCATATCTAAAATTCATCCATATTTCTCATAAATCATCTCTCCTTCTTGATCTCATTCAAGACATATAGATTGTTTTCAAATTTCTTAACATTGGTATTTAGCCTTCCTGATTTGGCTCTCCTTATATCACATCCTCTATCATGAAAGGTTAGTGTGTGTCATTGGCTTCAGATTTAAATTACACTAATTAGGTTATTTTTCAAACCTTCTACATACAACCCATTATCTATCTTGGTTTTTCCATTTTCCAAACTCAAGATACCCTTGCCAACTATATTGGCAATTGTGTTATCTCCAAATCTCATTGTTCCTTTAGTATTCTTATTCAATGAGATGAACTTGATTTTTTATCCTATCATGTGTCTTGATAAACCACCATATATATAAAATTTCATCCCTTCATTTTTAATTTGAATTATTTATCACACACAATCATAGAATTGTCAAATTTATAATTATTTGTGTTGCATTTTAATTTTTTATTGATTACATAGATGTCTACATTTATTATGAATGATGTTTGTTTGTTCATAATAGTAATAATTTTATTAAACCATGTATATCAAGTGTTTTTTTTTTAACCATCTTACTTTAGTTAATAGCATACTACTTTTGCATTAAGTCCTAGAATGAAATATAAATCTCATTGTTTATGACCTCATTGATTGCTTTTACCTTTGTGGACTATTTGGTAGTTTTAAAATCTATTTCCTTGACTATGTTCATGATTTATATCTTTAAAATCCTAATTTCATAGTCACATGATCATGTTTTGTTATTC